>JAQZBX010048456.1:0-20194 GCA_029593785.1 Cabassous unicinctus
GATTTTCAAAGAAGAGTGGGTATGCATCAAATATTAGAGGTGAAGTAAGGTTTGTTTCTTTCCATGCACCGTTACAAACATGAGTCTAATTCAAAACAGACCACCCATCTCATGAACTATCAGTAAGCACAGTAATGCCCACCTTTGGCAAGAAAATGTGTGGGTATTTGTTTAAGTACCAGGCTTATGCACCATGGCACAGGTGACTGTCACATATGTTTATATTTCATAAATTCCACAAGCTGTGCCCTCAAAGATGATGTCAGCATTGCCCTGAGAGACAGACTTTTGAAATATAAAATACAAAATTCATTTTCCTACACTTAATCTCATCTATTTGGCTGCAACTTATCCTTATGATAAAGTCACTCTTTGCTTTTCTGTATGAATCCCCGCATTTTAAATGAAAGGTCCTAGATAGTATCTTACCCTCATCTTTCTCTCTCTGTCATTGCTGGTTCCTCTTACTTCAGGAAGGGCTCCAATGGTATTCAATCTTGTCCAAACCATGCCTTGTGCTGATCTGGGAATCCATTTTAAACTCCATGGTACAAGTTGCCAAAAGTGGCTGACAAGTCAGGATGGGCGGAGATAACTCTCCCACCACTCATCTTCTCACCTTGTGCTACTATTTGGTCTTTCATCCCTTATTTCTTGTGCTCAATCATCTACCCTCCCCCAAAGGACCTACACATTCTTAACTAAAAAACCTAGCTTCAGGACTTCACACTATGGCCATATAAAAAGATTCATGTGTTCTCTCTCCAAAATATGACTCTGAGATGTAAAATTCAATCAAAGAACCATTTGAACTCTTGGAGAAGTTATCGAAGTCATACAATAATCTCAGTAACATTTATGCTTCTAAGAAGACTTGGAGTCTGTGGATCTGGTCTGAGTTTGATTCCATTCCCTTCCACACTTGAGGTTGGTCATTGTAGAGGTGCTGCCAAGGCAGGATAGGCATTGAGAACTTAAGCACCTCTCACACCATCAAAAAGGGTTAATCAGGTGCAGAAGAAGCTCAGTAGTTGAGTGCCTCCCTCCCATTTATAAGGTACCAGTTTCAATCCCTGGTATCTCCTAAAAAGGGGGGCTCTTTAAATATGGAGCAGTGGGCACAATCATTGCTGGCAACATAATCAGTTGAAGTGACAATCTCAGACACAGGATGTTTGAGGGGGCCTAGGGATGTGTTGTAGGGAAGCACAGGTCCAGATGAGTTCTGGTGTATGAGCAGTAGAAGGCAGATAGGGCCCCCATCATCCATAAGCTCCAAGCTGATCCTGAGGCTGTACATATGCACATAGGGACACTGAAAGGACACAGAAGAAAGGAAAAGCCAAAACAGACACCAAAGTGTTAGGGAATTTTCAATAACCCTGTACCCATAAAGATCTATGAGCAGAGGATTGAACCCTTAGTGGCCCAATGTTGTTGAACACAACCTCTGTCCTTTTATTAGCTGACAGTTAATGTACATAGAAATAGGTGCAACACATAGGAAGCCAGCAAGAATTATATAATATATGTAATATAACATGCTACATATTTGAGTGTTTATGTATATATATGCCCACACATATATCAAACAGAGACATATTTGTTGTATAGGGGAGAGAGAATTCATAGATTTAGTCCAAGCAAGATGAAAATAAAAATATGAATGAAAAAATTAACAGCAGCAAGAAAGGTCACCAGCAGAAATAAAGATAAGAATCCAGACATGTTAATATATATTAAGTCATCCAGAATGACGAATTTTCAGAAAAGGAAAGTGATTCATACATGGGGGAACTGCAGTGAATAGGAATGGTCCATAACTATCTCCAGAAGTTGGATAAATGAATACATCAAACAGCTATTATAAATATGCTCTGAGAACTAAAGTAGATCATAGTTAATGAATGAAAAGAATATCTGACAACAATGAAGCAAACAAAAGGAAATTCTCAAGAGGAAGATAAAACTAATTTTAAAGCTGGAAATTTTAGTGTTTGATGAAACAAATATTCATGAAAAAAATCTCAAGAGGAATGCAACAGATGATTCAAGATGGCAAAAGAATGAATCTTTTTTAAAAGATTTATTCATTTCTCCTTCTCCCCGCTTGTTGTTTTGCGCTCACTCTCTGCTCTCTGTGTGTTCTTCTGTGTCTGCTTGTCTTCTCTTTAGGTAGCACCGGGAACTGATCCTGGGACCTTCTGGAGTAGAGAGAGCTGCTGAATCTCTTGTACCTCCTCAGCTTCCTGGCCTGCCACATCTCCTATTGTCTCTCTTCTGTGTCTCTTGTTGTTGCATCATCTTGGTGCATCAGATCTCTGCATGGGCCAGCACTCCTGCATTGACCAGCACTCCTGCATGGGCCAGCACTCCTGCATGGGCCAGTACTCTGAGGAGGCCAGCTATCCACTCGAGCTGGCTTGCTACATGGGCCAGCTTGCTTTTCACCAGATGGCCCTGGGAATCAAACCCTGGACCTCCTATATGGTAGACAGGAGACCAATCACTTGAGCCACATCTTCTTCCCAAGAGAATGAATCTTGAACTTATAAATATAATCAACTCTTCAGAACCCAACTGAAAATTACTGAGGGAAAATTAATAAAACCTCAGTCAACTGTGAGACAACATTAACTATACCAATTTCCATGTAAGTGATTAGTGATTTTAGGTCTGTTTAGAAGGAAAGGAGAGAAAGAGGGAGAAAAATATTTGAAGTAATAAAGACCAAAAGTTAAATAGATTTAATGATAAAGAATATCCATATACAGGAAGCTCAAAAAACCCTGCTAGGATATAAACAAAGAGATCCACTTCTTTGTGTTTGGCCTCACAAACTATGAAAACCAAGGACACGATGTCTAGAAGAGGGATGGGAACTCTAAGTTTCAGGGCCCTGAGCTCAGCTTATATCAAACCAACAATGGCTCATTTGAAAAGCAGGAACTAAAAAGACTCTGTAAAGTATTTCACTCATGGCTGTAGCAAGAAAAATACAGCAAGGAAGAAATTTCCTAATTGGTCCTGGAACAGTTTATGATGAATGGATACTGCAGATACAGGTCCACTTTGAGAGAGATCTGGGATTCAAGTGGAAGAAACCTGGAGAAACTCATGAAAGACCTGATCAATGATTGCATGAAGTCACCTGGTTTTTTTGTCCATGTCTACAGGCAGGGACAGGAAGCTCACTTCTCTGAGAATATGACTTTAAGAGAAGTCATTCATCTCATGGAAAAAATGCCAGCAGGAACCCCAAGAGGAGAGAGTATGAGGACACCCTTCCAAGGTCCCCAAGATATTCCCCATCAAACAGGCCAAGCAGATGGATATCAACATTTCTGTAATATTCCAGTCAAATAAATGACAGTATTACTAGTTGAGGCAATCAAGTACCTTCTCTGGTTATTATTCAGGAAGATGATTGCCCTAATCCTGAAGAGGGGAGTGGTTCTTGAGAGAACCTGCATAACTCCAGAAAAGCAGAGCTTGGCTCATCTATAACCCAGGAAGGATCCAAAGGAGGATCCTTTTATAAAGATGTCCCTATGGAGATGGAACCACAGTTTCTCCCCAGGACAGATCAAGCCATCCCTAAGCTTGTCCCTACCAACCAAAACAATGATGGAACATTCAGATGAGGGATAAACTACAAAAGAGTCCACAGTCCCCAAAATCATACAAGTGTAAGAACTGTCACCGGATCATTAGTTATCCCTCTCAGCTAGACCCTCACCAGAGAAGACACAGGAATGTGAGACCATTTTTTTGTGCCAAGTGTCACAAAAGTTTCTTCCAAACATCCGACCTCCATGTGCAACCGAAGATTCTCATAGTGGAGACGCCCTGCAAGTGCAGCAATGTGAAAAGTCCTTCAGCCAACAAACCAACTTCTGAGCTGATCAGAGATTCAGTGAAGCTACCACCAGTCATCTACATACCACTGTCATGTGAGGACCTAGCAGGAAATTAATCTCAAAACTGATTCTGCCACACCAGAAGCTTCCCCTTCTACTGTCCCCACATAAGATATATATTAAAATTATCCTGTATACCTAATTCCTGCAAAATGTTAATTATCTTAGTTGGGAGATAATTTAAAGATTGGTTAATTGGATAGAATAATTCTATCTTCCTCTATTATGTGACACCCTTACACAAAGTTTAATTCAGATAGAAATAGAAAATTAAACCAAATCAAATATAAGGAGAAAATCTTGAAAGCAATAAGAGAAAAATGGCTCATTACACAAAGTGAAGTATCAATAAAATTAATGAATGCTGATCACAAACCAGTGGAATTACAAGGTCAAAGCACTGAAAAGGATAACAGTGTCAAACATGAATTCTATATCCAGCAAAATGAAAGTGAAATAAAGACAATCCAAGAGAGAAAAATACAAAATATTTAAGTGGTTGACTTAAAAAACAAGAATTACTCACTCAGAATTTCAGAATCTAGCAGTCCAAAATCAAGATGTCAACATGGCTACGGTTTATCCTGGAATCTGTCATTCTGGTGACAACAGAACTTCATCATATGGTGATGTCCTTGATCTTTGCCTATGACTTTCTCTGCTGATGTTTGCCAAATTAACTCTACTTATAAAGGATCCAGGAATAAGGTCCTAATTACAAATAGGTTCATACCCAAGGTAATAGACATTATGAATTAGAACTTGGCAGTTATGGGGGCAAATAATTCCATCTACCATACATGCCTTATAAGAAAATTGAAAGCAAATAATTCAGACTGAAAAGAACTTACTCCATTTGGGAAACAATGAAGAGCACAAGAAATGATAAATATGTGGGATAATACAAAAGTCTCTATAGGCACATGTTTTCTCATTTCTTGCTTTAATTTAAGAGGTGTAAAATTGTATAAATCAGTAATTATATATTACATGGAGCATTTATTATATATATATATATATTGTTTGTTTGTTTGTTTGTTTTTTTATAACAGCCTAAAGAAAAGGGGGGAAGAAATGGAGGTACATTGGAACAATGTTTCTATATTTCTGGAATTAAGTTAGCATTGATCTGAAGTAAAATGTCATAAAATAAGATGAGTTCCACTCTTTCAAGGAGAATCCCAAAAGAATAACTAAAGGAAACATTAAAAGTAAACAAATCAATTTAAATGGCTCAATAAATAATAACACACAAATGAAGAGAGTCAAAAGGAAAAGAACAAACAAAAGAGGAGGCATAGAAAATAGCTACTAATGTGGGATATATAAATCCAGAAATGCCAACAACTGCATTGAATGTGAATTGCCTAAAGAGGCCAGCCAAAGTTAGAGATCATCAGACTGGATGAAATTACAAGATCTAACAATGCACTGTCTACAAGAGACACACTTTAGATACAAAGACACAAATAGAGTGAAAATAAAATGATGGGAAAAGATATGTCACTCAAACAGAAACCATCAGAAAACTGGAATAGTTATAATAGTATCAGACAAGTAGACTTAACAAGAAATATTACTAGTGATGATGCATAGTCCACAATAACTAAAGAATCAATGCATGAAGAAAATATAAATGTAAATACAGGCACAGTTAACATTTAAGCCTCAAAATACCTAAAATAAAACTCTGACACATATTTCAGAGCTAGCTCCGCAAAGAATGAGAGGAGAAGTTTACTGTCTCATGATCTTCCCCGATTCAGTTCCTCCCACTTTATACTGCCAGTTTCATAACATTCAGCCTGATTGGTTTTTTAAAGATTTATTTAAATATCTATCTATCTATCTATCTATCTATCTATCTATCTATCTATCTATCATCTATCTATCTATTTCTACCCCCTCATTGTTTTGCACTTGCTGCCTGCTCTCTGTGTGTTCTGTGTCTACTGCTCTTCTCTTTAGGTGGCACTGGGAACTGATCTTGGGACCTCCTGGAGTGGGAGAGAGGCACTCAATCCCTTGTACCACCTCAGCTCCCTGGTCTGCTGTATTTCTTATGGTCTCTAGGCTGTGTCTCTTTTTGTTGCATCATCTTGCTGTGCCAGCTCTCCACATGGGCCAGCAATTTGTGTGGGCCAGCACTCCTGCATGGGTCAGCTCTCTGCTCAGACCAACTTGCCATGAAGGCCAGCTTGCCTTCACCAGGAGGAATCAAACCCTGGACCTCTTATATGGTAGATGGGAGCCCAATCACATGAGCCACATCCATTTCCCTCAGCCTGATTGTTTTAAGCACATGGTTATTAATTTGGCTCATGTAGATCATATTCTTCCTCTGAATGCCCAACCTTTACTAGTTTTAATATATAGAGTTGATGTACAATGAATGTTTTTGAATGAAAAAACAAAAGAGTAAATGGATGAATGGATGGTACCCCACACTAAGTCAGAGAAGTAAGGCAGCATAACATATTCTAGGAACAGTTATAAGTTATTTCAAATGCCTTCAATAGCATTTTCTAAACTGAATTCCTAGAGATGTTATTGGGTTTTCAATGAAAAACAGTAGTTCAGCAGTCAAAATTTAAATTCTCTCCCCTTCTTGGATACTCTCAATGTCCATTACTGTGTTTAAACCAATTTTCCCACTTTCACAAATTCAAATTATTTGATCAGAATTTGATTAATAACTTGAGAATATCTCCTCATAACTCTGTTTAGAACATGCTGAGCTCTCATAGAACATAGCTCTGATGAAATGGTAGGGGGTGAGGCTGGAGGGATGAACTGTGGCCAAGCCATGGGATTTTTTGTATGAAATGCTGAGGAATTTGGACTTTATTGTGCAGACAACATAAACAACTGAATGAATTTTGATAAGTGTGTTATATTTTCTAAAAGCAACTATATAGATGATGAATTGGAGAGAGGCCAGGCAAGAGACAGAGGAATTAGCAGGAACCTTGTGATAGACAGGCAGGTTACAAATAATGAGTACTTGGGCTAAGTTTATGGCATGAAGAACAGGGAGGAGGGAAATTAAGAAAACATATTTAGGGAGTAGTGTTGACACATCATCACTAATTACATCAATGAATGAGAGAGCAGGACATGTCAAGGAAACCTTCCATCTTCTGGCTTAGAGCATTGGTGGTGACATTCACCCTGACTGGGGAGAGAGGGCAGAACTTTGGGGGAAGAGCTTTAATTTGAAGTATCCATGATAGCCCAACTGGAAATTCAGATGTGGGCTAAGGAGAGAGTCCTTGCTAGATGTGCAGGGTTGGGTTCACTTACATGTTGACTCAGTTGAATCTATAGTTTGGATGTGGAAACTCAGAGAGAGTATATAGAGTGAGGGGTATATGAGCAGGGGATTGAACCTTGGAGGCATCAACATGAGAGGGCTAAATAGAGGAAGACTACACTGGGAAGAAAGAAACCTAGGGGTAGGAAGGAATTTGAAAAAAAAAATGATATGGGTAAGCCAAGGTGGTGGTAGGGAAGAACATAATCAAACATATAAACAATGATGAGAAATCAGGCAGAAAAGTCAAGAAGATAAAGAAAGGAATGTGTATTGCATTTGAGAATTTGAATGTAAGTGGTAATCTTAGAAGAGTATTTTCATTCGAGTAGTTGGCTGAAATGTGACAAGATCACAGCTGGTTGAATTGAAAATGAATAAATGGTGCTAGGTAATGGCCTAAGACTCATCTAAGAACCTTAGTTATGAGAGGAGAGTGAGGGAGCAGTACTTACAATGGTGGGGTTATCTCAGTTTTGGATGAGATATAAAGAGAGGGGAGAGCATTCTTACGTGCCAAATGAAAACCAGAGAGAGGGAGAGGAGACATCTGTGGGGATTGAGCAAGGTTGTTGGGGCAAGATGAGAAGCAACATAGTCAAGGCCAACTGAAATAGGCCTAGTAGTATTTTCTTATTCTAATATCTTGTCCATTAATTGGTATATTTCTTTAAGACACAATATTTAGGATAGATTCAGAAAGTTAGGCAGAAACATCTTATTTGTGTTTTCCTTAGGTTAGAACAAATAGGGGTTAACTTGTTCAGAAACATGCCTTGCTCATCCTGGTGCTTCTGCCTTGCTCCCACTCCTCTCCATATAGATTCTGTAAATAAAATCCAAGCTTATGGTGTCCTACCATGTATTCTGCCTTCTTCTCAGCTCTCCAATTGCATCCCTAATGAATTTCCCCCACTCCCTTTTCTGTACCTTGAACTGGGAACTGCTTTCCCCATTTTAGGCATTTGTCCTTCCTGTGACTGCTGCTGGAAAGCTCTTTCCTTAGCACTTTGTATGGCTGCCTCCTTCAAATTCTTCATAGCTAAGCCTGAAGTCACTTCATCTCCTCACATGAAAGGAGATCTCTGTAAACACTGATACTTTATTAGTGATCAAAATAGTCCTTTTTTATATTTATTTTCTCTTTAGTGTGGTTATTTTTTAAAATTTTATATTCAGAGAGGTTTAGATTTGTATTTACAGAAAAAATACAATAAAAATGTAGGGAGCTCCCATACAACATCCCTTCACCCACACATGATTACCCCTTTTATTGACATCTTAGATTAATGTTGTGCATTTGTTACAATTGATGAAACAATTGTTACTAAGCAAAATCTATAGGTTATAATACTCTTTTTAATTCTATCAAATCATTGCATGGAACAATGACTATCTTTTCTGGCATTTTATTAGGCCTGCTGGTAACAAAGAACCATCAAGGTGACTGTGATTTACCATAATGGCAGTTTTTCAGTGTATGTAAGTGTACAACATTACAGATTGTGAAATGAGTAAGAGAAAACATGTCAAGATTTATTGTCCTCTCCTTCTGAGCATATAAATACTCAACACTGAAAGAGTACAGAGTCATTCCTTTCCTAGTGGGGCATGTAGAGTAGCCATCTACCAACTCTGGCCTGAGCAGTTGGCCTACCTGGGACACTAACTATGACTGAATCTTTTCCACTGTTCTTTGGGTGATTTTTGCTAAGTAATAAACTATTTATTTGCTAAAAGATTTTTTGTGACTAATCCTGTGTTCCCAAGATGAACTGCAGAGCAACTTGTTCCACTGATTTTGGGGCTGCAAGTAGAGTACCTTGCAAATTATGCAATGGAATTGGTTGATTTTTGGCTATTATTTTCATCATTCATTTATAGCTTTTGTATGGTGGTATCTTCAGCAAAACAGGACTGATGGGCTTGTGGGTGAAACTGAGGGTTTTCCCTCTTGTCTACCCTCCTGGGTAGAGGTAATGAGCCACAGTTGGGGTATCTATGGCATGCTGTCTATATCCTCTGGAGGAAGGGTATCAATCAATGGGACTTTGAGAATCCCCCATGAATTCCAGGGAGTTGGCTAGCTGGTTTTATCCTGAGATCAATGAGGTTGGTGCTTCCAGAGCCTGGAATAAAGTACCTTGGGTCATGGTTTCTTATACCTCTTCTCATTCTGGAATCAGGATTACAAACAGGCTGCCATAAATAATATTGTGGTGAGTATGAGGCCAGACATTATTCAAGAGTCTATTAGAATTGAAGATGGTGACCTGGAGGGGAAAACAAAATTATGAGACATTGGGAAGATGACAGAGTAAGGAGTTCTAGTACTCAATCCTTCTACCACAACAATCTGAAACACCTATTTTAAATGCCCAGAGTCCAGAAGAACACTGTGCAACATCCAAAGAAGAGCAGGATGAAAAGGCCAATAAACTATGGTAAAGAATTGCAATTGCTGTCTCTGAGTGGCAGCTGCTGTTGCCCATCCTACATTCTCACAGCAGGCCACCACCAATGGGGTGCAGTTTCTGACTACTTGCTATTGACAGAAAGGGATGTAAAAATCCTATTTCTCAAGAAAAGGGGAGGCACAGCTGATCACTGATTACAGCTTTTGATTATCAATTTCAGATCACTGGGTATTGACTCTGGGGGAAGTTATTTCTTCAACCTGCCCTGGACAAAGGTGGTAGCAGCTAATGTTTCAATCTTCCCTGGACAGGGGCAGAGGCAGTGATGATTTAAAGAAGCAGTAATTCCCCAGGGCTGTGAGGAGTAAGCTGAAGTGCTGCATTTTCTTGGCAGGCTAGGAAAGTTCAGCTTTAGAGGGCAAACAAAGAATCTTTTGTTGTCTTTACTGTCCTCCTCCACAGGACACAATGAAGCAAGTCTGCACCCCTTTCATTGGTGCCTGGTTCTGTTATGGCTGGGAAACAACCACTTGGAAAACTCATCCTTAGAGTGACCTTCCTACCAGAATTTGCACTCTACACAAAAGCAGCATGAGACAAAGGAGCATAAAAACTATAGAAGTGGACAGCCTGGGACAAAGCCCTGCCAGCTTCAAATACTCAGGAAAGGGCAGTCTATATCCAAAGGAAAGACCAGGCAACCAAACTCCTGTAAACAGTGGAACTCCAAAATGACTAGCAAGCAAAGCCACAGGGTGAGAGAGACCCATAAAAGCAAGGAAAACACTGCACACTACATTTGCCTTTGGTAAACAAACCTTTCCCTTAGTGGGGCTGAAGTCCAAGAAAATGTTTGTCTTCTAAACTTTGTAACTCAGCTGGTTACAAAATGAAATAAAAAATACATGCCAGGCATAAATTCAAGTGTTAACATTTTAAATATTAACACAATGTGCAACAAAAGAAAACAATACAAACAGAGAAACAGGAAATTATGGTCCATTCATAGTAAGAGGATAAAAATACAGAAAATACCAATGGCAAAGATGAGAATGTGGATATACTGAAGAAAGTCTTTTAAAAAGAGGTCTTAAAGGTTCTAAAGAGTGTGAATGAATGTACAGGTAAAGGACTAAATGATATCAGAAAAACAATAAATGAACAATATGAGAGTCTACATAAAGAGAAAAATTATAAAGTAACAAAACAATAGGACTGGAGTTGAAGACCACAATAACTGCAATGAAAAATGGTCAGGAGGGTTTCAAGAGCAGGTTAGAGATGGCAGTGAATTTGAATAAAGACATTTGAAATGAGTCAGGCTGAGTCTCAGAAAAAGAAAAGAAATATTAAACATGAAAAAAACCTAAAACATCAATTGCATACCAATATACACATTATAGGTATGTCAGATGGAGAAGAATGATATAAAGGACCAGAAGGGATATTCAAAGAAATAACAACAGAGAACTTGACAAACTTATAGGAAGGGGTGAATATGCAAATCAAAGAGGCTCAGAGATCACCAAATGGGATAACCATGAAAAAATATACCCCAGCATATATTGATTACACTACCAAATGCAAAGGATAATGAGAGAGTTCTGAAAGCTTCAAGAGAATAACAACATTTTACATACAAGGGAGTCCCAATTAGATTGAGTGCTGATTGATTTCTTATCAGAACTCAATGGAGGCTAGAGGACATAGGGTTGTAATACTTAAAGTGCTGAAGGAAAACAACTGGCAGTCAAAAATTTATATACAGTGAATCACTCTTTCAAAAATGAGGAAGAAATTAAGACATTCTCAGTTAAACATAAGCTGAGGTAATTCATCACCACTAGACCTGCCTCACAAGTAATGCTAATGGGAGTTTTTCAGACTGAAATGAAAGTACACTAGAAAGTCCTTCAAAACAACCTAAAGAAGCCATGACCTGCATAAAAGTAACCATTTAGGTAATTGTAAATGCCAGCATTATTGTATTGTGTTGTTTGGCATGTAACTTCACTTCTTGTTTCCTACATGTGCTAAAATGCAAATGCATAAAAGATAATGATAAATCAAGGATTTTGTACATAAAATGTACAAACATATAAGTAGTAAGAAGTGACAAAATGATGGGGGTTCAGAGGTAAATAGTATACATGCATGCTATTGAAGTTAAGTAGGTATCTAACTGAAGATAATTGTTATATATTTAGTATGTTACATTTTAACCTCATGAGTTAAAAACAATGAGAAACATCCAGATAGAATTTGGAAGGCACTCAAAATGTTACAACACAAGAAAACAAATTAAAATTAAACAGAAGTGGGTGTTCCAAGCAGGAAGCCATGTAAAACGACAGCTTCCCACCAAACTGAGAGGGATACCTCAGGCCAAAGAAAGACTCAGTCAAGTCAAGGTTGGTGAACAAAGAGTGTTTAATAGGGGGTTTATGTGTGGCCTCACACTCAATGGTCCAGAGGGGAGAACCTCTCTCTTTGAGAGTCTGAGACTGGTCATGGCCTAAATCCTGACCTATGGCAGTGGGCAGAGAGCATGACACTTCTGAAGCTCAAGCCACACTTGCCACAAAGCAAGAAGGGCCTTTTTAAATCACATGTCTTTGTGCAGAGGGAGAGAGCATGTGAGGGGGTAGCATGATTAAAAAGTGCAGTGCTCAAGAGAGATAAACAAAGCCCAGACATTCACTATGTTTTCTAGCAGGGCAGAAGATACACTTTCACAGTAACTATGTAAAATGAGTATTTATAATATTTGTCAGTAGGGCTGAAGTTATATATTTACAGTAATTACTAAGGGATCTGTTGATACAAAGGTGGTCAAGCAGTTCACAGATTAGATTATTCTTAGAGTTTCTGGGATAGAATTCTAACCATATATTTTATTAGCAGGCATGAGCTCACAGTTATTTCTCAAGGTTTGCTGTATAACTACTAAGAAATGAAATGCTTCTGTGACTAGAAGAGGAAAAAAATGAAAGGGCTGTGGAAAAATTCAAAGCCATATATGCTATAGTGAGAGAAAAAACAGCATAAAATGTACAAACGTAAAATAGAAAATTGACAGAAGAAATTTCTGTATTATCAGTAATGCCTTTAAATGCAAAAGGAATCAACTCTTCAGTCAAATGGAAGAGATTGGTAAAATGTATTAAAAAGTATGAACAAAGTATATGCTGTCTGCAAGAGACATATCTTATATTCAAAATACAAATATGTTGAAGGTAAAAAGATGCAAGTTGTAACCAGAACAGAACTGATGATGCTCCATTTGTTACAGTTGATATATAAATATTGAAACATTGCCTACCTGATATTTAACAGGCCATGTTAAATTTCATCAAAATTTATAAAAGTGTATGGTCTAAAATGTAAAACATAATGCAAATCATTGACCATGGTTAGTTACAATGCTTCAATATTTGTACATCAATTGTAACAAATGTAACATCCACATTTAAAATGTTATTAATAGGGGAAAAAGGCAAAGGGGAGGAAGTTGGGTGTATTCTATAAGTGACTTTTCGATAACATAAACCTTCATCAAAGACAAAATTATATTCTATAAGTGACTTTTCTGTAGCATAAAGCTTCTTTGAAAGCAAAATTTAAAAATGAGACACTGGGGCAATAAACAGAAGGAATTTCACTACACATATAAGATAACAGATCCTAGAGTGATGAAAGACATAATGTCCAAAATGTTTTTAATTTTATATTTTTAATTATTTTCTATTATTCCAATTAAAAATGTTTTATATTTTATTTGTTATTTTTGAAACTATCATTATTATTTCATTTTCTTATTAATTATATT
The DNA here is from genome assembly GCA_029593785.1 of Cabassous unicinctus. NCBI lineage: Eukaryota > Metazoa > Chordata > Mammalia > Cingulata > Chlamyphoridae > Cabassous > Cabassous unicinctus. The sequence continues at coordinate 13,480 of JAQZBX010048456.1, forward strand.
TGGTTATTTTCTTAGCTTCATTTTTAAAGAAGTTTTGAATCACTGAAGGGTTACAATAGTGGCAGGGGAGGATCATTGCTCTAGGGTTTCAGTGATAGGGGATGCATGGGAGGAGGTTCACCTGTGGCATACCGATAAGGCATAAAAATGTGTTCATGTTCATGAGGCATTGTCACAGTGGGTGGAGATTCATAAAATAACTGAAAGAATTCCCATCTGTGGAGCTCTGCCTCATTCTCTATTGGGACAACAATATTGCCCAAGTTCAGGGACAGTGACTAGTGAAGGAGGATGGACCATTGACAGGCCCTACTTAGGTACCTAAAGGTACTTAGGAACTTTACTTTTGAAATTAAAATGTAGCTAGTATTATAGGGTACCAAATATTTACCTCCAGAGAGCCTCCTTGTTATTCAAATATGGCCTCTCTCTAATTCAAACTCAGCATATAAGTGCATTACTTTCCCTCAAGTGTGAGATATGACTCCTGGGGTTAAGTATCCATGGCACAGAGGGATTACTACCAAGCCCCACCTAGCAATGCAACTGGAAAAAAAAAAACAATGACCAAAAGGAGGAAAGGGTAAAGACAAATGAGTTTATATTGCTAAGAGTCTTCAAAGTGTGTCAGGAGTTCATTCCAGAGGTTATGCTTATGCATATTTTAGCAGGATCACATTCATTGCCACAGTAAATATTGCCTCAAATAGTGGAGACACCCAGACACAATAGACAGGCAGAGAGCTCAGGAATTTGGCCCTGCTTTGGAATTTATAGTCCCTGTGTGAAAGAGTTACATTCAGTTGTGGTTTCCCTACACATTGCTCTTCTTCCTCTTCTATTTGAACCTATAGATAATCTAGAGTTGATATGTATATGTCCAAGAGACTTAAATCTTTGGGCTGTCCACGTGACAGCTGGGCCCTGAATCTTAAGAGTTGCACACCTACTCACCAGTTCATTGGACTCACCCGGGACAACTAACAAGGAGATGATGATGAACAACAACCATCCCAAGGAACAGAGAAAGTGTGCAACTGCAAGCAAGATAGTCCCATCCATCTGCCCCATGAGACCTAAGCCCCCTCTCAAATAGAGGTTGAGTGGGCAGCACCATCCCAGATTCCTCAGGATTGGGGAATGAATGATGGACTAGAGCAGATTTACTGGTATTCTACTAAAGACATACTGTGATTCTAGCAATGGAAGAACTTTTATCATTGATGTGGAGGTAGTGGCCACTGGAGGTCCTGAAGGCAGGGAGAGGGAAAAACAGGTGTAATATGGGGACATTTCTGGGACTTGGGAATTTTCCTCAATGACATTGAAATGACAGATACAAGCCATTATAATCTTGTCATAAGTTACAAAATTGTGCAGGAGAGAGTATAAACTACAATATAAACTATAATCCATGCTTAGTGGCACTACTGTAAAATGTGTTCATCAATTGTAACAAATGTACCACAGTAATGAAGGATGTCATTAATGTGGGAAAATATGGGAGGGGTTGGGAGTAGGGCATATGCAAATTCCTTATATTTTTTATGTACCATTTATGTAATGTATCTTTTAAAAAGAAGTAAAATTGTATATTTAAAAAAGAGCTGAGGTAGCTATACTAATATAGGAAAAAGTAGTCTTTAATTCAAAACATATATTAGGGTCAATGATGATCATTACATACTGAAAAAGGGGACAATTCAAAAGGAATATGTAACAATTATGAATATATATGCACCTAACGACAGAGTCCAAAAATATATGAAGCAAATACTGACAGATTTGAGTTGAAAAATCAAAAGTTCTATATTAGAATAGGAGACCTGAACAAATTACTCTCAATAAAGGATAGACTATCTAGTGAGAAGATCAATAAGGCAGTACAGGACTTGAATGGTACAGATACACATAACCAACTAGACATAACAGACATATATAGAACACTATGGCTGACAAAAACAAAGTTCATATTCTTCTCAAGTGTACATTAATCATTCTCCTGGATAGAGTATATGTTGGAACACAAAACAAGTCTCAATGAATTTAAAAAAATTGAAATCATACAATGCATATTCTCTGAATACAACAGAATGAAGCTAGAAATTAAAAACAGAGGGAGAAAGGGGAAATTCACAAATATGTGGAAATTAAAAAATATAATCTAAAACAACCAATGGGTTAAAGAGGAAATCAGAAGCATAATTAGGAATTATCTTGAGGTGAATGAAAATGAAAATACTACATACCAAAACTTTTAGGACGCAGCAAAGTCAGTGCTGAGAGGGAAATTTATAGCTGTAGATGCTTCCATTAAAATTGAAGAAAGATTTAAAATCACACAGCTAATCTCAAAACTGGAACAACATGAAGAAGAACAAACTAAACCATAACAAGGAGAATGAAGGAAATAACAAAGATAAGAGTAGAGATAAATGAAATAGAAAATAAGAAAACAATAGAGCATTAGCAAAACCATAAGTTGATTCTTTGTAAAGATTAATAAAATCAAAATTTAGCCAGATTGACAAAGAAGAAAAGAGAGAGGATACAAATAAAGAAAATCAGAAATGAAAAAGGAGACCTTACTACCATCCTTACTGAAATGTAAAAGGGACATAATTGGATTCTGTAAACAGATGTGTCTTAAATTTGCCACAGGCTACTGATGCAAAATATCAGAAATGATTGGGTTTTATAATGAGAATTTTATTTAGGATAAAATCTTACAATTTTGAGCCATGAATTGATTTCGGGGCTATCCCTAAATCAAGGTATCAGCAGAGGTGCTTTTTCACCAATGTTAGTTACTGGTGATACTGGGGTCCTCCCACATAGCAAAGCAAGATGATCACCATTAATTATTGAGCTCCTTGCTTTCTCTTACAGAACCTGCCATCACCTGGAGCTCACCTGTGGACAAGTATTCATAGAGTTTCTCTCTTTTAGGTTCTCATCTCCAGTCTTAGCTGTGCTGCTTTCTTCCCAAGTTCATCTGTGGGTTATAAGGCACATGGCTCATCTCTTCAGCCATGAACTGTTCTGTTGGCCCATCATCTTGGGGGTATTGTGTTTAAATTTTGGCTGGTGTTTACCCTCATGTCCTCTCAAACATGGCAGGATCAAAAATGATAGCTTCCATTTTCTCTGTCTCCATTTATATAAGTCCCAGCAAGTGGAAAGAATCCCAAACTGTGTCACATTTCAATGATGTAGTCCAATCAAAAGGGCCCAAAATACACAGGAAAGGGTGAGGTAAAAAACTTAATCTTTTACTTTTTGAGAGGCACAAAAGATCTTCAAACTGTCACAATAAATATGCCAATAGTTTATATAACTTGGACGAAAAATAAAAATTAGAAGCACATAAACTACCTACACTGACGGAAGAAGGAATAGAAGATCTATCAAACCAATGACGAATAAAGAGATTGTATCCATAATCAAAATGTTCCAAACAAAGAATAGTTCAGGGCCACATAGCATCACAGAAAAATTTTAGCAAACATTTAAAGGAGGCAACTTTAATTCTGCTCAAACTCTACCAAAAAATTGAAGAGGAGGGGAATCTACCTAACTCATTCTTTGAGGCCAGTTGTTTTGCTAAGGAAGAGGCAGAAACTCTAAATGCTATGCAAAGGCAGATTTATTCAATCAAATGAGTTTCAGGTTATATCATATGATTATAACAATTAAACAATCAGAGAAAAGAAAAGGATTCAATTAAATGACATAGGAAAAATGAAAGTATATACAACCACTAACCAAATCAGAAGAAAGCACAACATCTGATCTCTCATGAGGCTGGGAAATCCCTTTGCTGCTGATCAGAGTCCTGATTGGAAAAATGGTCGCAGGCTGAGCATCCTCTCCTAGGTGAGACTTTGACTGGCAGCTTGGGGGCTATCCCTTTTAAAGGGTCCTGAACCTCAGAACTCCAAGGAGTCTTGCAACTCATGAGGAATGACCTCATCAAAAGTAACCAAATCCATCTGGTGTGGGGGTGGCCAGCCCTCCACAGGAGAGATGTGGTATCTCTTCTATTCTGTTCATGGTACACTAACATCAGCTTTAACTTAATATTAACTTTACAGGGGATAAAAATAGGATGCGCAAATATCACATCTACTAACTTGTTCCTTTTAAACATTTGTTTTTTGGGTAATGGATGATAAGGCTGCCTGCATAGCAGCATTATAACATTCCAAAGGACAAAAGACAAGTTAATCATTCACAATTCTAGGCTGAAACAGCAGACACTATTGATTAGAAAGCTTATGAATTCACAATTCTTAATTTTCTTATAGTACATCACCAGCATTACTTTCATAGTTTATCCAGATAAAGATACCACAAGAAAGGAAAACTACAGACCAAAATCTCATTAATTTAGAAGTAAAAATTCTCAATAAAATACTAGCAAACTGAATCCAGCAGCATCTTAAAAGAATTATACATGATGATGAAATGGTAATCATCCCTGATATGCAAATTTGGTTCAACATGAGAAAATCAATTAATGCAATCCACCACACTAACAGAATGAAATAAAAAACCCACATGATCATTTCAATAAAGGCAGAAAAGACATTTGACAAAATACACACCTTTGTAGATAAAAAAAAAAAAACACTGTTTTTTTTAGAACACTAGGAATAGAAAGAAACTTTCTCCACATGAAAAGGGCATATATGAAAATCCCACAGCTAACATCTTGCTTAATGGTGAAAGACTGAAATCCTTCCATCTATATCTTGAACAAGATAAGGATGAGCAATGATTCCTCTGTTATTCAATATTGTACTAAAGTTCTTGTCAGAATAATTAGGCAAGAAAAAGAATTAAAGGCATCCAAATTGGAAAGGCAAAGGTAAAACATTCCCTATTTGCACTTGATATCATCCTATATACAGAAAATCCTGAAATTACTAAAACAAAATTCCTAGAACTAATAAATGAATCCAGCAGATTGGCAGGGTACAAAATCAACAGCCAAAAATCAATAGTGCTTCTACCCAATGAGCAATTGGAAGAACTGAAGAAAAAAAAATCTATTCACAGTTACCAATTAAAATATCAAACAAAAAATAATAAATATAACCATGTATATAAAGGACTTCTAAACAGAATACAGCAAAACATTGCTAAAGGAAATTTTAAAAAATCTAAATAAATGGAAGGCTATTCCATGTTCATGAGTTGGATATCATCCTGATGCTAACATTACCCAAAGCAATTTGTAGAATCTATGTATTGCCAATTAATATTCAAACAACTTCCTTTGCAGAAATGGAAAAGAAAACCATAAAATTTATTAGGTTAGATAATGGGCCCTGAGTCGTTGAAGCCATCTTGAAAAAGAACACATGAGTTGGAGGACTCACCCTTTCAAACCTTAAGAGTTATAACAAATGTACAGTAATCAAAAGACCATGGTATTGTCATAATGACAGACATATAGAGCAAAATAGCATAGAATTAAGAACTCAGTACTCAACCCTCACATTCTTGGCCAATCAAGTATTGACAAGGTGGAAAAGACTTCTCAATCTGGAAAGAATTGCCTCTTCAACAAATGGTGGTGGGAAAACTAGATAACCTTAAGTTTAAAAAGTAGGTAGAGACTTCTGGGAAAATGGTGCTGAAGTAGGTAGGCAGAGTCTGACCCTGTTACAAAAAAAGTGAATAGGAGGCAGAGACCTTTTTAAAGGAGTTGCTTTGGATATAAATAGAATGAGAAGGTGCTCTGAGTCATCTAGGAGGCTAGTGGAAAGATAAAGAATCCAACGGAACAGTATGAGTTGCTCACACCTGTGGCTGGAAATGGCACATATACCCCACCCTCAGCACAAGGAGCATTGGTGGAACCCATGGCTCACTGCTGCCAACTGACTGGGAAGGGGCATTCTCTGGGAGGAAGATAGGCCTGACAGAGGGTGGATAGTGGTTCCTTTACAGTGAGTTTGTACAGCTGAAGCCCCTTTTCATCTCAGAAGGGACCCTGACCCAATGGGGAGAGGGGAGGGGTATGTGCTCAGGCAGGCTGTCCTGCCCAGCCATCTGGGGCAGAGAAGAACTAGAATAGAGAGGGGGTGGGACAGGTGCCTAATCAGCAGGATTCTAGCAGATTGTAGTCTAAAATGCTTGGATTAAAGAGAGCAGAGAGCTTTCTGAAGCCTAATCAACGTAATGAGACAATTTAGCTCAGTGGAGGAATTCCCACCGTGTATATACAAGGCCCCTGGTTTGATTCCCTGGTCTCCTTAGTGAAGTGGAGAAGAGATCCACCGGGTTATCAGGCATCCAGATGATATGTTATGATAGGAAATATGTAGACATTCTTTTTATTTTAGATTTTCTTGGATCTGTTTGTTTTTAAAGGTTCCTGTTTTTTCTTTTTTTCTTATTTTACTCACTAAAACCACATACATTACCCACATATTACCTGGATGAACATTGGCAGCCTGAGAAGCTCCTTAGGGGCCTAAAAGGGAGAGCTGGTTTTCCTTGGTTATTCTTTTTTAAATTTCTGCTACTTTTTTCTTGTTGTGTTTCCTCTTTCTTTGTTTCCTTTTCTCCTTTAATTTTTTTCTACCTACATTATTTATTTTCTTTCCTTCATTTTTCTATCTTCTGTTCAATGTTGTTTTTCTTTCATTCCATCAATTTTTGTATGGTTTTTCATTTTTTTTTTTTTTTGTATTTCTTTCTTTCT
>JAQZBX010048457.1:0-20195 GCA_029593785.1 Cabassous unicinctus
TTTTGTCCTGTTCGAGATCTTGGGTTTACTGTGATCCTGTGCTGGATGAACAAGAACTTCTCTTAGAGCTCAGATAGTTCACTTCTTCAGGTTTTCACTTGGTGACTCATCTCTTATGTCCTTGACAGTTTAAACTCCCAGAAATCCAAACACTGAAAAATAGAGGAATAATAACAACTGCCATCACCATTACCAAAGAAGGGAGGAGATTAGTTTCTGGGCAAGCTATGATATTATCAACCATACTGAGTTGATAAATTTCCAGTCAAATCAAAGTATTATCTTATATTTTCTTTAAGAATGAGGCACTAATGCCTATTATGGCATTATGGCCAGAACCATAAAATCAGATGAAACAATTGAAATGTCAAGATCAAAGACAAAAATTCCAGTGAAAAATTACCTGTTGAGGGGTGCTGAGAAGATAGGAAAGAAACGGTGATGAGGAAGTTGAGATAATTGATACATATGGTGACAGCAGACTAGTTGAATATTTGTTAAGGAAGATCTAACAGTTTCAACACCACGCATACCTTAGACAAATGCCTCAGTGAAACATATCATGGAAGTATGGGGATTAAAGCGTAAATGATTGTCCTTGTTTTTCAAATAAAAATCATGTTAAGAGAGGAGCTTTGTCTTGTATTTCTTTATATCCCCAGCATCTAATGTGTTCTTGGCATACAGTAGGAGGACAAGAAATATTTGTGAAAGAAATAATGATGAAAATCATTTGCATAAACATTAAAGCTATGTATGAAAAGTATAAAAATCAGGAGGAATTCAAAATACTCATTTGGATATCACTAGACATATCAGTAGTTCAAGTTATATAAGTAAAATATAGAGATTATCTGATTACTTTTGTATGTTCATATTCATTTTCTTCCTTCACTCAGTAATTCTGTACTACTCTACCTTAGCCTTTCTCATTGTCTCTGCCTACAGCAGTGATTCTCAATGGGAGTTCACATCAGAATAACCTTATCTGAATTTCTGAAGTTATTATTTAAAGGGATCACAGATTATTCTCACATGCTGCCCTTGTTAAGAACAACTGGGAAACAACTTCTTTCTTCATACACATGGCTAATTCTTACTTTTGGGGGGGTGGGGTGTTTAGCAGATGATAAATATTCAATGTAAATCAAAATTGTAGATTTTCCTTTTAAATATTGTTGAACAAACATATGTACTAAGTCAGTTAGAAAGGATATATTTGGAACATCTAATGTGCACTAACATTTTAAATGAATATCTGTTATTATAATTCAGGTTGACAGGGCCAGATATTGCCCTTTTATTGCACATTATCCATAGCATATTAATATGAAATAGATGTAGCCTAAGAAAAAAATGTTCTACAGAATTAAATGGCATTCTATAGAAAAAATGTAAACAAATTTGGAAATAAACTATTATATTTTTTAAGTGAACTTTCATTTTCAAAAGAAAATTATTTACAAATATAGAAATATATAATATTGTAAGAGAGTCTTAGTCCCTTACAAATTGCATATGTATATGGTATAATTAACTAGTCTCATATTCTTTTTTGGTATAAGATATAATGAAAATAAATCAACCTTCATATTCAGAATACCTGTCAACATCAGCATGATATCTAAGTGAAAAATGTTAAATGGTGATTTGATGGTACAAACTATGTTTTTATTTTCCAGCATGAGAAGATATGATAATTTTGCTCTTAGGCAGTAATCTTTCCAAAAATTAAATAGATATATGTATACATTGGACACCTAGAAAATTTTATAAATGTCTCTGAGGAAGGGGGTTTAATTCTACAGCCAGGACTCTCAATAAAAATTAGTATACTTGATCAAAGTATTCTATAATTGTCAGGAAATGGTTGTTTAAAAGCCTAATGTATAAAATAGAAATTAATGCTTACCATCTTTCACTCTTAAAAGATAATGAATAATGTATTTTGTTTCACTAACAAAAAGCCAAAACTCTTGTTTTTGATGGGTGCAGAATGATTGCTTGGCATTTCTACTATTATGCATGTGTTCATGTTATGAATTTTGCAACTCTGATGCTAAACATAAATTCATTATTATAGACAGGTATTGTTTTAGATATCTCTAACCAAGCTTAATGTTTATATTGGATCAATAAATAAATACACTAGGCATCCTGTTTTAAACCTATTTGGTGTTAGCCTAATGTTTCTTTTATTTCTATTTTAGTCTTTCAATAATTGTATGAGTTTTGAAAATTGCCAGAATCTAATGATAAAGACAGGAATAATTTCTTGACCTAACCCTCAAGACACTCAAGGACCAGTAGGCTGAAGAGAGATTTTCTAAAATGATTCTAAAAGAGTACAGCAGAGGTGTTTAATCACCCTGTCTTGGAAAGACTAAGGTCTTCACCTGAAGACATGATGTTTAAGCTGGGGTCATGTAGGATGTGTAGGTATTGACCAGGTTGTCCTAGAGTGAAAATGCACACTGCTTTGTAAACCTAGATGCCAGAGGAGGAGTGGACCCCTGAAGCAAGGGGCACCGCACAGGCGAAGGCACACGTGAATTGACATCGGCAGAGCACACCCACCGTCTGAACAGTATGAGATAACTGAAGTTACCACACTGAGTTGATAAATTTCCAGTCTAATCAAAGTATTATCTTATAGTTTCTTTTAGAATGAGGATAGAGTACCAGTCTAACTGGGATTTTTGACATTTGTCCCCTAAATGTCAGCTGTCCTCCTGTTCTCTGGCACTTGTGTGCATGCTGATGGTTTTTATGGTTGCAGAAGTTAGCACTTCTTAAATCTTCTGAAAGAATCTACTTATGTAAAAACATTAATTTTCAACCAAGAATTATCTCAAAATTCTCTAGAGGAGATGGGGTGGTGCTCATGGTGGTGGTGGTAGATTTAATTCCCCATAACAGAGCACAAGATTTTAAATAGTCATTCTTTCCAAACTCATTCCTTTGCCAAGCCACCTATTGGGAATGGTGCCAGAGTGGGGGAGTAAAGGTAGGAGTGGAGTGGTGATAGGGATAGAGGGCTATCTATCTTCCCTTTCCCTCACCCAGTACCAAGACTCCAGGTTCCACTTTTTTTTTTTTTTTTTTCAGTGATTTCCTCTGGGAAAGTCAATTCAGCTTTTTTTTTTTTTCTTTTCTCCCAACTCCTGAGATTAAATTTAGCTACTCAAATTCCCACAGAGTGCTTCATGAAGCCTATTGTTCCACTGGTTGCCTGGACCCACCCTCTTAAGAGGCAGTTTAACCATCCCCTTTTATTATGATAATTCCTTTGTGGGTATACCCCCAAAGGATTTATTCATACATTTGTTTCAAAAAATGTAATTATCTTCCCAAGAGGAATTTTGCTAACTAAAACTTTGCCCATCTCATTGCTTACTGCGTATGTCTCAAGGACCTCCTTGAGACCACTCTTCCTAAACTCATACCAGTCTCAAAGTTTCCCTAGTTGGGGACTATTAGCATGAGCAAATGAGCACTTATTTCTCCTCCCAAAAGTCTTTGCAAGCAATACGATTAATTACAATTAATTAAGTTACCAGTTTAATTTAGATCTATTTTTGTAGCAAACATGTTAAGATGAGCTTTTCACTTAAAGGAAATATCTGTATAATCCTCCATAAATTCTGTGGTATATGTATGTAATGTGTTAATGTCTGTGGTGTGTGTGTGTGTGTGTGTGTGTGTGTGAGAGAGAGAGAGAGAGAGAGAGAGAGAATATTTTATTTAAATAACAATTTGTAAGTGAAATTTTGAGAACCAGGATGTGATGTGTTATAATATGGAAGAAGGCTTGAAGAAGAATGCAGTGGGAAGAGAAGCTGATAACAGCCTAAATTCCTGATGAAAGTCTTCTCTATACCTGGAATATTCCAGAATATAAGCTTCTTAAAATCATTTACTCCAGCTTGTTCATCACTGTATTCCTAGTACCTCAGTCTGGTGTCTAGTACAAACAGGCACTCAATAAATATCTACTGAGTTAAAGAATTATAGGTTAAGATGGGAAAGCCAGGTGGTTAAAAATGCCAGACTCTCAGAAGTGGAAAAGAAATGGGGAGAGGCTAAGCAACAAGTGCTTTGAATGGAGGTGAAGTGGGGAGACTGTAGGTATGGACCGGGACCCAGCGGTGACAAGGAATTTCTTCTTCTCAGGCTGCTGATAAGATGATTCCTTTGCCAACAATTGGTTGGAAGAGGACAGTACCTCAGGGAAAAAGGATTATCAAATAGATAGGATTTTGCCTAAAATAAATACAAATTCTATTTATGAAAAGAAACAATGGATATTCTTTTCTCTTGGCAAGCTTTAGTTTGATATCTTACTATTACAAGGTTAAGACTTTTAAAAAAATCCACTTTATTAGGGTATAATTTACAAAAGATAAAATTCACTTGATTTAATTGAGCAAGTTGATGAATTTTTAAACCTAAAACTTCTCCTTTTAACCACATTCACATATATAATTCAGAGCTGTTAAATACATTCACAATGTTGTGCTATGATTACCACTAACCATTACCAATATTTTACAATCAACCAAATAGAAACTCCATACAATCTAAGCATTAGCTCCCCATTCACTACTACCACCATGGCCCCTGTTAGTGTATATTCTAGATTAATATTCTATGAGTTTTCTTATACTAATTATTTAATATCAGTGAGCTCAGAAAATATTTGTCCTTTTGTGTCTGGATTATTTCACTCAATGTGATGTCTTCAAGGTTAATCCATGCTGTCACATGCATCAAAACTTCATTACTTTTTAGAGCTGAATAATATTCCATTGTATGTATATACCACATTTTATTTATCCATTCATTTGTTGATGGACAGTTGGGCTGCTTCCACCTTTTGTCAATTCTTAGTAATGCCACCATAAACATTGGTTTGCAAATATCTGCATGAATCCTTGCTTTCAAAACTTTTGGGTGTATACCTAGAAGTGGGATTGCAGGATCATATGGTAATTCAATACCTAACTTTCCGTGGTACTGCTAAACTGCATTCCACAATGGCTGCACCATTTTACATTCTTATCAACAATGAACGTTCTTATTTCTTAACATCCTCTCCTACACTTGTAATTTTCTGTTGTTGTTTTTTTAATAGTAGCCATTCTAGTGGGTGTGAAACGGTAACTCATTGTGGTTTTGATTTTCATTTCCCTAATAGCTAATGATGTTGAGGATCATCTCATGTGCTTTTTGCCATTTGTAAATCCTCTTTGGAGAAATGTCTATTCATATTTTTTGCCCATTTTTAAATGGGTTGTTTGTTTTTTTTATTGTTGAGTTGTAGGATTTCTATATATATATTCTGGATATTAAACACTTATCAGATATGTGGTTTCCAAATATTTTCTCCAATTGAGTAGGTTATCTTTTTACTTTCATGATAAGGTCCTTTGATGCACAAAAGTTTTTAATTTTGATGAAGTCCCATATATCTACTTTTTTCTTTTGTTGATTGTGCTTTGGGTGTAAAGTAAACCATTGCCTAACACAAAATCCTCAAGATGCTTTCCTATGTTTTCTTCTAGGAGTTTTATAGTCCTGATTCTTATATTTTGGCCTTTGATCAATTTTGAGATAATTTGTGTAAATGGTATGAGACAGGGGTCCCTCTTAATTCTTTAGCACATGGATGGATATCCAGTTCTCCCAGCATCATTTGTTGAAGAGACTATTTCCCAATTAAGTGGACTTGGGAGCCTTGTCAAAAACCAGCTGGTAATAGATTGATTTCTGAACTCTCAATTTGATTCCATTGGTTTTTATATCTGTCTTTGTACCAGTACCATGCTGTTTTCCCCTTTGCAGCCTTGTAAAAAAGCTATTAAGTCAGAAAGTGTTAGTCCTCCAACTTCGTTCTTTTTTTCAAGATAGTTTTCATTATTGGGGGTTCCTTAAACTTCCAAGTATATTTGGTGATTGGTTTTTCCATTTCTTCAAAGAAAGCTGTTGTAATTTTGGTTGAGATTGTGTTAAATCTGTAAATCACTTTGGGTAGAATTGACATCTTAATAATATTTAGTTTTTGAATTCATAAACATGGAATATCCTTCCATTCATTTTGGTCTCCTTTGATATCTTTAAGCAAAGTTTCATAATTTTATGTGTACAATTCTTTTGCATCCTTGGTTAGATTTATTCCTAGATATTTCATTCTTTATATTATTATTGTAAATGGAATTTTTTCTTCATTTCTTTTTCAGATTGTTCATTAATGGTGTATAGAAAAATCACTGATTTCTGTGTGTTGATCTTCTATCCTGCCACATTGTTGAGTTAGTTTATTAGCTCTAGTAGTTTTGTTGTAGTTTATCAGGATTTTCTACATATAGGATCATGTAGTCTACAAATAGGGAAAGTTTTACTTCTTTCCACTTTGGATGATTTTTATTTTTTTCTTATCTAAATGCTCTGCTCTAGACCTTCCAGTAAAATGTTGAATAACAGTGGTGACAGAGGACATACTTATCTTCTTCCAGATCTTAGAGGGAAAGATTTCAGTCTTTCACCATTGACTATGAGGTTAACAGTGGTTTTTTCATATGTGCCCTTTATCATGTTGAGGAAGTTTCCTTCTATGTCTATCAAAAAAAGGATGCTGGACTTTGTCAAATGCTTTTCTGTATCAATAGAGTTGATCATGTGTTTTTTTTTTCCCTTCAGTCTGTTTATGTGGTGTATTACATTAATTATTTTTCTTATGTTGAACCACCTTTGCTTACCTGGTATAAACCGCACTTTATCATGGTGTGTAATTCTTTTAATGTGGTGTTGGATTCACTTGGGCTAATATTTTTTGGAGGATTTTTGCATCTATATTCATGAGAGAAATTGATCTATCGTTTTCTTGTAATCCTTTATCTGGCTTAGGTATTAGGTTGATATTGGGCCTATAGAACGAGTTAGGTAGTGTCCTTCAAATTTTTGGAAGAGTTTGAGCAGAATTGGCATTAATTCTTGGAATGTTTGGTAGAATTCTCCTGTGAAGCCATCTGGTCCAGGGCTTTGTTGGGGGTTTTTTGATGACTGGTTCAATCTCTTTACTTGTAATTGATCATTGATCTGCTGATGTCTTCTATTTTTTCTGGGGTCAGTATAGGTTGTTTGTGTGTTTCTAGGAGTTTATCTCTTTAATCTAGGTTGTCTATTTGTTGGTGTGCAATTATTCATAATATCCTCTTATGCTTCTTTTTATTTCTGTGGGGTCAGTTAGTAACATCCCATCTCATTTTTTATTTTATTTGTTTGCATCTCTTTCTTTTTTTCATCAGTCTAATTAAAGGATTGTCAATTTTATTGACCTTTTATAAGAACTAACTTTTGATTTTGTTAATTCTATTGTTTTTTATTCTCCATTTTATTTATTTCTGCTCAAATCTTTGTTATTTCTTTCCTTCTTTGGGTTTAGTTTCTTATTCTTTTTCCAAGTCCTCTAGTTTTCAGTTAGGTCTTTGATGTTAGTTCTTTCCTCTTTTTTCAAGTAAGCTTTTAGAGCTATACATTTCCATCTGAGCACAGCCATTGCTGCATCCCATAAGTTTTATTATGTTGTGTTATCATTTTCATTTGTCACATGATATTTACTGATTTCCCTTGTGAGTTCATCTTTGACCCACTGATTGTTTAAGAGTGTGCCATTTAACTTCCACATATTTGCAGATTTTTCCAGTTATCTGCCTGTTATTGATTTCAAGCTTCATTCAATTGTGGTCAGAGAAGATGCTTTGTATAATTTCAATCTTTTAAAAATTTATTGAAACTTCTTTTGTTACTCAACCTATAGTCTATCCTGGATAATGATCCATATATACTTGAGACGAAAGCAAATTCTTCTGTTTTGGGGTGCAATGTTTTATATACGTTCATTTATCATATTATTCAAATTCTGTTTCCTTATTATCTTCTGTCTAGATGTTCTATCTATTGATGAAAGGGTGTATTGCAGTCTCCAAATATTATTGTAGAGATGTTTATTTCTCCCTTCAGTTTTTTAAATTAATATATATTGGATTTATTATTGCTTTTATTTTTTTAAATATAATTTTAAATTTATTTTTAAAAGATACTTAGATTACATAAAATGCTATATAAAAAAATGTAAGGGATTCCCATATGCCCCACTCCCCACACCTCCCACTTTTCCCCACATTAACAACTTCTTTCATTAGTGTGGTACATTCATTACAATTGATGAACACATTTTGGAGCATTGCCACTAAGCATGGATTATAGTTTACATTGTAGTTTACATTCTCTCCCACTCAATTCTGTAGGTTATGGCAGGATATATAATAGCCTGTATCTGTTATTGCATTCAGGACAATTCCAAGTCCCGAAAATACCCCCATATTATACCTCATTTTCCCTCTTCCTGACTTCAGCACCTTCACTGGCCCCTGTCTCCACATCCGTGATATAATTTCTTCCATTGCTAGAATCACAATAAGTCTATAGTAGAATACCAGTAAGTCCACTCTAGTCCATATTTGATTCCCCAGTCCTGAGGATACTGGGATGGTGATGCCCACTCCACCTCTAATTGAGAGGGGGCTTCAATCCCATATGGTTGATGGATGGGACTTGGTGTGGTGGTTGTCCTGGGTGAGTCCAATGAACTGGTGGGTAGGTGTTGCAACACTGCTGAGGCTCAGGGCCCAGTTGGCATATGGACAGCCCAGAGATTCAAGTCTCTTGGACTTACACTTACTGGCTCCAGCACCAACTATAGGTTCAAATAAAAGAGACAGAATCCTTTCAGTTTTGCCAGTTATTGCCTCATGCATTTTGGGGCACCATGGTTAGGTGTATAAATATTTATGATTGTTATTTCTTCTTGGGGGATTGCCCATTTTATTAATACATATTAATACATAGTGTCCTTTGTCTTTTTGTCTTTTGATTTAAGGTTGTTGGCCAACATTAAAATAACTACATCCAGCTCTATTTTGGTTACTATTTGCGTGGGTTATCTTTTTTCCATCCTTTCACTTTGAATCTATTTGTGTCTTTGGGTCTAAGTTGAGTCTCTTGTAAATAACATATTATTGGATTGTGCCTTTTCTTCCATTCTTCCAATCTGTGTCTACTGATTAGGGAGTTTAATTTATTAACATTCAGTGTTATTTCTGTAAAGACAGTACTTACTTCAGCCATTTTGTCCTTTAGTTTTAGTTTTTTGTTCTATAACATATATATGTTATATCTCTTTATGTCTCTCTTATTATTACAGCATCCTTTTATGTATAGTTTATCTTTTGTGATGTATTTGACTGATCTCTTTATCATTTCTGTTTCTATATATTTTTAAGTACTTTCTTGGTGATAATCCTGGAGTTTGTATTACACAACCTAAGTTTATAACCAACTAATTGAAAAGATATCAACCTAACTTCAGTAGCATACACATTCTCTCCTCCTGTATCCCTCTGTTTTCCATCTTTATGTAGTTTTGCTCCACCTCTTTATATTTTGCACAACCATTGTCAGGAAAGATGACTCTTTCTTATTCAATTGTAATCCATTATACAAATTTTTAAAAAGGGGGATTTATATATTGAGAGTACAGTACTATTGGGTTTTTCATTTACCCATTTAGTTACCTTTACTGAAGAGCTTCACTTCTTCACACTGCTCCAAGCCACTCTTTCCTGTCTTTTCCTTTCAACCTGAAGAAATTTCTTTAGCAATTCTTGTAAGGAAGGTTTTTCGGTCACAAACTCTCTCAGTTTCTGTTTATCTTTGAATGTTTTAAATTCTCTCATTTTGAAAGACAGAGTTCCCTGATAAAGATTTTTTTCTCTTTTATTATCTTAAATATATAATTCTACCATCCTCTCACCTGTTTTCTGATGAGATATTGGCATTAATATTATGGAGGATCACTTGCATGTGACAAGTAGCTTTTCTCGTGCTTCTTTCAGAATTCTGTCTTTATCTTTGGCATTTGATATTCTTATTAGTATGTCTTGGAGTAAGTCTTTTCAAGTTTATCCTGTGTAAAGTATGTTGTGCTTCCTGGGCATGGATATTCATGTCTTTCATAAGAGTTGGGAAAATTTTAGCCATTATTTCCTCAAATATTCTTTCTGCCTCCTTTTCCTTCTCTTCTCCTTCTGTGACTCCCCTGATTCATATGTTGGTAGGTTTCATGCTATTTCAAGTCTCTTAGATATTGCTCATTTTTTTCTATTCTTTCCCTAGCTGTTCTTCTTACTGTATGATTTTGATTGTCCTTTCTTTTATTTTGCTGATTCTTTCTTCTGCCTGTTCAAATCTGTTGTATGTCTCTAGTGTTTTTTAAAATATCTGTTATTGTGCCTTTCATCCCAATAATTACTGTAATGTTTCTTTTTAAACTTCTAATTGTTCCTTTTTCTCATACATTGTTTTCTTCATATCTTTTAGCTCTATATCCATCATTAGTTTATTTCTCTATATATTTTCCTTCATATCATTGAATTGTCTTAGGAGATTTGTTTGAATATCTTTGATGAGTTGTTCTGAAGTCTGAGTCTCCTTTGAAGTTTAAATTTATTCTCTTGACTGAGCCATGTCTTCATGTTACTTAATATGGCTTGTAATTTTTTGCTGATGTCTGAGCATGTGATTATTTTGATGTACATATTCTCAAGGTCAGTTTCTACCTCTTGCTTAGGGTTTTTTAAATAGATTGTCTATGTATTAAGGCTCTTCTTTGATACTTGATACAACTTATACTGGGCCTTTAGAGTAGCCTTTAGAGTTTGTTCGGATTTTTTCAGGTCTTCTTGCACCTGATTCTTGCCCTGCCCATGCAGTACAACTTTTAAGGTTATCCGTTTATGTGCAATTGTTTCAATGTCCATCCTTTCTGTTTTTTCTCTAGGAATGTTGATCTGTTCTGTTTGTTTTGTACAGAATTTTCTCCCCAGCTCCTATGATTTGTTTAACTTCTCTCCCTCAACTTGTGCCCCCTTCACATTACACCTTTCAGTTCTGGAACCCATTCTGCCTTACAGCTGTTCATTCACCCTCCTATATTTCTTCCTCCAATTATTTCTCCATTAGAATATCCAGATATTCAATAAATTCTGTTGTTTTATTTAGGCGATCCAGAAATCAGAGACTCAGTTGAGTATGCACCTCTTTCTAACAGTTGTGCCTCAAGATCTTTTATTTTGTGATAAACCTTTTGTATGCACTTGGTTGCTAACCACTTGTGTTCTGCCCCGGGTCTCTGGAGATTTGAGTCCTTGTGCCTGGATATGCATGGGTTCTAACTTGCTCCTGTGAGTGGCTCTATGGTTTGAATCCCCGGGCCATGTGGGACTCTTAAGTTGCACCGGACCAAATGACGGGGAGAGGTCCAGACTGGCAGGTCTGGGTTATAGATGTCCCACCATTTATTTTCTTTCTCTTCAATTCAGCATTTTTGGAGTCCTTTTCCAGTCTCTATCATCCTCCAGAGTTCCAAGCAGGTGGGATTTGTTCTTTTATTAGTTGTTTCTAAAGGTAGACTTTTCCAGAGGCTGTCTAATGTCACCATATTGATGATGCCACCAATCTGAATTCAAGTTCTTTTTTTTTTTTAAACAAAAAGGTTCTTTGTAAATTTCAATTTTTCTGAATTAATTATGAATATATTGAAACCAAGAAGGATGCAGTTTGTCAGTTGTAAGTTATTCCCCCAATGTAAGTTATTTCCCCAACTGATAAGTTGATAAGTTGCAAAATAAAGACTTCATTAGAGAAAACTTATCAACTTATCAGTTGGGGGAATAACTTACATATCCAGAAAACAACTGCAAAGAATGTTAAGGCAGCTATGTTATCAAGGACCAATACTGTGGAAGAATTCAAGTGTCAAGGGAATTCAACATAAAGGAGGAATTGTGGGATTTGACATGTCTCATGAGGAAAATTAATTTTCTTAGGCTCAGTCAAATGTACATTTATTACTTTACATTCTTTGGACTCAAACATTATACTTTATGCAGGGCAGAGGTGAAAGTGTGACACTGTTGACAGTTTTTAATCAGACCTAAAATTTATCTCCTGGAAACTGTAAGACCTATCAACAGTTTGCAGCAGTCATAGGGTACATCTATTCCTGTGTTCATACCTAGAACAAGTATTTGCATGGCACAAGCTTACTTAAGAAACTGGTTAGAATAATGGAATTACCTGGGAATAATAATGGTCATTCTTTGTCATTGAGAGTCTTAGGTAATTGTACCTATCCAAGATACAGTGAGAATAAGCTGAGGAGCAAGTGGGAGATTTGCCTGTGAATATCAAGCTGAACAGGACATTTATTAAAGTTCACATTTGTTCATATCCTTCTCCACAAAAGATTTGGGAAGGTTGGTTTAAAAAAACACATCATAAACAATGGTAAATAGAATTAAGAAAGAAAACATAGAACCAAGAAATATCAAGTAAGAAAATATTGATAGAACTACAACAAAATTTGTGCAATCTGTTCAGCCTTAAACAATTACTTTGATCTCACCTCAGATTTAGTCACAAAGTTTCTGGAAGGTAAAGAGAAAAAGGAGACATGACCATTATTTTAAGTTTTATGATAAGAAAGACAAAGCTCATAATATTATCATGGGAAGCCAAGCTTTCCTAGGACTGAATTCCAAAAGAAATTTCAATATAACTGAATTCCAAATGAAATTTTTCATATGGGACTTTGTTTATAGGGGACTTTTTGATGTGATATTTACTAGACTTAATAGCATTCCCATGAAGTGACAGATTCCATATGGCTGTTTCCTGTAATTACTTTCTATGAAAACTAAGACAAAGCTAAAATGAAATGCAGTGAAGGCAATTCTACAAAAAGCTACAATAATATGATCTGAGAAAATAACCTTCTTAGAACCCAGTATGAGCAAAAGATGGCCTCTAGATCAGTGGTCTTTAAACCAAAATGAATTTTGAAAGAAACTTGCATATTATTGCTCATCTTTAGGTTAAATTTGAGTTTTGCATCTTTTTAAGTTACATGCTACAAAGATTGTAATTACTGGTGTACTGTGAATGTTGTCATTTAAAAATAAATCATATATTATTATTTTATGTATATTTAGTGGATTCTGACAGACACAATAATATGAGAAACACCACCACCAAATATACAAACAGAAAGGAACACTCATCTGACAATTAGAAATTCTACTTAAGTCCTTTTTTATCCTTGAATTTGTAATTCTATTCCACCTATCCCACATAATTTAATCCTAATATAATATTGTTATTGCCAAAACTTTCTAATAGTAACTCAAACTTACTTTTCTGTAACAAAAAAGATATTAAAAACTTTATTTGTTTTTAAATTCCCTTTGACCATAGCTTTAAATAATGAAACTTTCTACCAAGTTGAGATTCCATAACAATTATTGTTAGTAGATAATGATCCAAAAATATTTATAGGTTCAAAGTTTCACAAATAATTTTTAAGACTAAAAAGCAATATGAATCTCTAAATTAGATGGGTAAGGCCTTTTCCTAATTATTTTAAGATTCATGAAGAATCTGCTGTTCTTTTGTAAAATGGGAGAATGATAATTGTGAAAGTGGAGGTGAAAAAACAAACTTGGGCAAAAGGCACTATCTCAGGCAGATCAGTTTTAGGAAAGAGCATTATGCAGTTGATTCTCATTATTATTAGTAGAATCTGTGCTTATGAGTTCACTTACTTGCTAATATTTATTTGTAACACCAAAATCACTGCCTATGACACTTTTGCAGACATTCATGGACATGCACAGAGGGGTGAAAAATTTGAGTTGACTGGCCTGCAAGTTTCGAGCTGAAGTTGAACAAGGTAGCACACTGCCTACATTTTAGCTCTCACACTGCAACCAAGTATCCCTTTTGCAGTAGTTAAGTGCCATACTTTTTGCATTTTTGTGCTTTTTTTTTTTTTTGCTGACTTCACTGTTTAAAATGGCCCCCAAGTGTAGTGCTGAAATATTGTCTAGTGTTCTTAAGCACAAGAAGGTTCTGATATGCCTTATAGAGAAATTATGTGTGCTGGAAAAGATTCATTCAGGCACAAGTTACAGTGCTGTTGACTGTGAATTCAATGTTAATGAACCAATAATATTTATTAAATAAGATGTCTTTAAACAGAAACATTTATGAAACAAAGTTACATATTGATTTGTTGATGAAAGTGTTGAGACAGAGGTTCTTAGGAACCTAACCTTGTATTTCTTTTAGGAGCAATGCTTCAGTATTCACTAATTCAGTGTTTGCAGTGACTATAGAACAAAACTATTGCAAATAATGGGAATTGACAGTATTTAGAAATTAAAGATCTGGAAATTGACTACCTTAAACCTTTGTACATATATTGTTTCACAGAAAATTTTTATGTATCCCAGTTTGGAGATGGCTGGATCTCAAACTTTTTGAAAGTGGCACACTCAGAGGGGACAAAGGCCCAGTATCCCACATATCTTGCCCTGTCCTAGATTTCCATGGAACTCTGCATAGGCATAGTCAGAGTTTTTGCAGATATCTTACTATAATTCTGAATTCTAATGGTGTATTTACATTGGTTTATAGATGTCAAAGTTAGAAACTACATTACTACTAATAAGTTCCTTTAATCATATGAATAAATAAGTCTATGGAATTGTATGTCTTTCACATTTAAGAATCAAAGAAAGGACTTATATTTTGGGACCATCTGTGGCCCTGCAGAAGGACATTATAGACAAACAATGGACCTCACAACAAACTTTGAAAATCACTAACGTATTATAATTGACGGTGTTCATGGTTTCCAAATAACTACCTATTATCATCTTTTTCAGTGGAGTTAATAATTTGATTCAAATGTTTTGTTTCTATGTATTTTCCTTTCCCTCTGATCCCTCTCTAGTACCCTGAGGACAAAGTCAGGCTATACCAGAGCAAATTAATGACTTAAGAAAAACTTACTTAAGTGTGAGCCAAAAGGAGCCAAAAGCGTGCCAGCAGAGGTGGGTTTTCTGCTTTGAAATATTATAAAACTTAAAAAACTAAGACTCTGCAACCAGGGTACTTGAATTCTAATCCCAGCTCTAAATTTACAAATTCGATGTGAGTTTAGGTAAGTTACTTAACCTCTCTGTGACTAGGCCTCCTCATCTGTAAAAGGGGTTTTAAATGAGCTAACACTTCCTAAAAGAAGAAAGCATCGAACAGTTCTTGGCACAGATTAGATAGTATATAATGCTTGTTTATTTAAAAAATATGTATATTTACATATATCACTTTCATAACACTTTACACTTTACAAACTACTCTCATATTAACTACCTTATTTAATTTCATTATTTTACAGCAATAGGAATTTCAAGAAAAAGGTTATTTGCCCTAAACCAAGAAACTATTAACTGACATATTTAGAATTCAAATTCTGATATTCCAGCTTCATGTTCAGAGGCCTTTTTACTAAATTTATATCTGAATTTACTTTGCTCATGGAGTTGTTTTTCTAATTTGAAGTGATTTTATGATTTTTAGGTATAATTTACTGAATACTTTCAGATGCTTAGAGCAAAAATTGTTTGGATTTTAATTAGCCTTTTCAGTATCCTGGCAGTCAGTTAAAGATTACCCATGATTGAGTTTAATGTCCCCTGGTTACACCAAGGTCAGCTAAAAATACTGTTACCTAGGAAAGTGAAGAAAATTCAAACTGCCAGGTGACACACATTTGAAGCAAAGGGCCTCTTCCCCACATATTATATTTTCTAAGAGTAAGATTTTTCCATGATTCTGGATTGAAATTTTAATTAATAGAAGAAAATACATGAAAAGGCCATATATTCTCATTCTCCTTCAAGTTATTCTAATACAAATTCCATAATATTCTGTTTGATGGCTAACTATTTTTCCCTATTATTATATTTTATTCTTTTAATACACTTTTTATTTTTTATTTTTTAAAGAAACTTATATTACATAAATGTTACAAAAAAAAAAAATATAGGGGATTCCCATATGCCCCGCTCTCTAGCCCTCCCACATTTTCCCACATGAACAACATCCTTCATTAGTGTGGTACATTGCCACAATTGATGAACACTTTTTGGAACTTTACCACTAAGTAATGATTATAGTTCACATTGTAGTTTACACTCTCTCCCACACATTTTTGCAAGTTATTATAAGATATACAATGGCCTGTATCTGTCATTGTCATTCAGAATAATTTCTAAGTCCTGAAAATGCTGCCAAATTACACTAATTTTTCCCTCTCCCTCCCCTTGGAACCTCCAATAACCAATGCCCCCACATCCATGATAAAAGTTCTTCCATTGCTAGGATAACAAGGATTCTGTGATGGTGATGCCCACTCCACCTCTAATTGAGAGGGGGTTTAGATCCCATGGGACAGATAGATGGGACTTTCTTGCTAGCTTGCAGTTGCAGACTCTTTCTGTTCCTTGAGATGGTCGCTGTTAGTCATCATTTCCTTGTTAGTTGTCAGTCATCATCTCCTTGTTAGTTGTCCTGGGTGAGCCAATGAACTGGAGAGTAGGTGCTGCAAGTCTGTTGAGATTCAGGGTCCAACTGGCACATAGACAGCCCAAAGATTTAAGTCATACAACTATCAATTCTAGTACTAACTATAGGTTCAAATAGAGGGGCAGCAGAGCCATGTGTAGGGAAAACACAACTAGGGTCCAACTCTAGAATTTATGGGGAGCGTAGATTCTGAAATAAGGCCCACTGACAGGATGCCAAAATCTTGTCCTCTCTGCCCTGCCTATAGTGCCTGGATGTCTCCAGAGCCCTCAGGAGTCCTGTTATTTGTGGTAATATTTATTTTGGCAGTCTATGAGTTCCTGCTGAGATGTGCATAAGCGCAACCTCTGAAATGACCTCCTGACTCACTTTGAAGTCTCTTAGCTGTATAAACTCATTTGTCTTTCCCCTTTCCCCCTTTTGGTCAAGACCTTTTTCAAGGTGCTTTGCTAGTTGGTGTTTAGTAATGATCCCTCGGTGCTAGGGAAGCTCATCCCTGGAAGTCATGTTCCACATTGGGAAGAAGGTAGTGCATTTATATCCTGAGTTTGGCTTAGAAAGAGGCCACATTTGAGCAACAAGGAGGCTCTCAGGAGGCAACTCTTAGGCATCCTATAATACTATGCTGCTTGAATTTCAAAAGTAAAGGTTCATAAGTACAGTCATCACAATCAAGAGCCCATAAATGGTCCATCCTTCTTCACTAGACACTGCCCCTGTACCCAGGGCATTCTTGCTGTCCCATTAGAGAATGTGGCAGAGCTCTTGAGGATGGGAATTTGATATTTCTTTTGTTATTGTGTGGATTTCCACCCACTGTGACAATGCCCCATGAACACTTGAATACATTCATATGCCTTATAGCTGTGCCTCAGTTGAACCTCCTCCCATGCATCCTCCATCTTTGACACTCTGCACCAATGATCCTCCCCAGCCACAGTTGTAATCCTTCTTTGATCCAAAACTTCCTCAAAATTAAAGCCAACAAAATAACAAAATACAATTAATAGGAAAATGATATAATAATGATGGTTTTAAAAATAATGAATAAAGTATAAATTTTTTTGAAAGTTTGAAATAATAAAAAAATTAAAAATATAAAATAAAAAAAAGTCCTATTGTGTCTTTCATCACTGTAAGATCTGTTGTCTTGTATGTAGTGACATTTTGCTTTCATTTATTCACCCAATGTCTTATTTTTCTCATTTTGTCTTCAAAGAAGCTTTAGGTTAAAGAAGAGTCATGTGCAGACTATAGGTGATTCCCATATACCCAACATCTTCTCCCTTTTTCCCTTTCCCCTATTAATAATACTTAACATGTGGATGGTACATTTGTTGCAATTAATGTTCAAATATTGAAACATTGATACTAACCACGGTCAGTGATTATATTGTGATTTATGTTTTGGACCATAAAATCTTTTAGAGATTTTGATAAAGTTTGACATGGTCTGTATCCTTCCATGCAGGATCATGTAAAACAATTCCATTGCCCCCAAATGACCTGTGTTCCATCTATTCTGTTCCTCCCTCCCTCTCCCTTCGGGACCCATAGTAATCACCAATATTACCTCATTGAAGGACCAGATTCATAGTTACTTGAAACAACATTGAGGGCTTAACATACTGGCCTGACTTCCCCTATTAGGCACTGCCTATACTCTCGAGAGACTCCTGCCCCTCTATTTGCGATCTTAGCAGGTCTCCCCAGGATGGGAGTCCAACATCTTCCCATTCATTATGTGAGTCTGCACCCCCTGATTCAATACACTGTGATGAGATGAATGCTATACACTCCCTAGAAGCCTGCCCCTGGTACGACCTGTTCTGTGTGCCCCCCACACCCAACAACTTAAACCAGTAACCCTCCCCTGCCATATTTGTCAAAAGAACATTCCCAACATTGTAGTTTTAACCACATACCTGCAAATCCCGAGTTAACTTGCTCCCTCCACTAACTCTCGCTCCAGTTCCACGGACAGTCTAACTCACCCTCCCCACTCTACCCCCTCACAGACCAGCACTGCCCAACCCGATAGCATCACTGCACCACTGTTATGGCCATCCACTGCACAACTAAACCCTTCCACCTTATCATAGATTTTTCCCATATGGGCATTGGCTCACAACCTTTTCCCTTTACTTAACATAAGGTCTTCAAGGTTCATCCCTGTTATCCCATGTGTTAATACTGCATTCCTTCTTACAGCTGAGAAATATTCCATTGTATGTATGTACCACAATTTGTTTATCCATTCATCTTTTGTTGGACATTTAGGTTGTTTCCAACTTTTGGCAATAGTGAATAATGCCGCTATGAACATTGGTGTGCATATCTCTGTTAGTGTCCTTGCTTTCAATTCTTCTAGGTATATACTCAGCAGTGGGATTGATGGATCATATGGCAATTCTACAGTTAGCTTCCTGAGGAACCACCAGGAAGCTTCCTGAGCCTCCACAATGGCTGCACCATTCTACATTCCCACCAGCAGTGGATAAGTGTTCCCATTACTCCACACCCTCTCCAACACTTGCAGTCCTCTGTTTTTTTAATAGCCACAAGTCTAATGGGTATAAGATGATATCCCATTGTAATTTTGGTTTGCATTTCCCTAATAGCTAGTTATGTTGAGCATCTTTTCATGTGCTTTTTAGCCAATTGTATTTCTTCTTTGGAGAAGTGTTTGTACAAATCACTTGCCCACTTTTTAAATGGGTTGTCTTTTTATTTTCAACATGTAGGATTTCTTTATATATGCTGGACATCAGGCCCCTATCAGATCATGGTTACCAAACATTTTCTCCCATCGAGTAGGCTGCCTTTTCACTTTCTTGACAAACACCTTTGAGGTGCAAAGTTTTTAATTTCAATGAGGTCCCACTTATCTATTTTTTTCTTTCATTGCAAGTGCTTTGGGTGTAAATTTCATGAAACCATTTCCTAATACAAGATCTTGTAGATGCTTCCCTACATTATCTTCTAGGAGCTTTATGGGTTTGACTCTTATATTTATATCTTTGATCCATCTTGAGTTAATTTTTGTATAAGGTGTGAGGTGGTGTTCCTCTCTCATTCTTTTGGATATGGATATCCAGTTCTCCAAACACTATTTGTTGAAGAGGCCATTCTCTACCAGTTGGGTAGGCTTGGTGGCCTTGTCAACTATCAGGTGACTGTATATATGGGGATCTATATCAGAACTCTCAATTTGGTTCCATTGGTCAGTATGTCTATCTTTGTGCCAATACCATGCAGTTTTGACCACTGTAGCATTGTACTATGTTTTAAAGTCAGATAGTGTGATTCTTCTGGTTTCATTTTTCTTTTTTCAATATATCTTTGGATATTAGGGGCCCCTTCCCCTTCCAAATAAATTTCAATGTTAGATTTTACAATTCAATAATAAAATGTCGTGGTAATTTTTATTGGGATAGTGTTAAATCTGTAAATCAGTTTGGGTAGAATAGACATCTTAATGATCTTTATTCTTCCTATCCTTGAACAGGGAACATTCTTCCATTTATTTAAGACTTCTTTGATTTCCTTTAACAGTGTTGTGTAGTTTTCTGTGTATAAGTCATTTATATCTTTAGTTAAATTTATTCCTAGGTATTTGATTCTTTGTTACGTTGTTGTTGTTGTTC
>JAQZBX010048458.1:0-20196 GCA_029593785.1 Cabassous unicinctus
AAAAATTTAAAGAAAATTTTAAAAAACTATTTAAAAATTGGGAAAATTTCATTACTTTTCAATAAAAAGTAATGAAAAATATTTAAAATTTTTTTGACATTTTACCTTTCATCACTGTAATATCTGTTGTCCTCAATGTACCGTGACATCTTCTTCCATTTATTCCCCAGTGTCTTACATTTTTTCATTTTGTTTTCAAAGACATTTTAGGTCACAGTAAAGACACATACAGAATGCAGGGGACTTACATATACTCAACATCTTCCCCCTTTCCCCTTTTCCCCTTCCCATATTAATACCTTTTTAAATGTGGATGGTACATTTGGTACAACTGATATACAAATATTGAAACATAGCTACTAATCATGGTAATTGGCTTACATTATCGTTTACATTTTAGACCATATATTTTTATAAATTTTGATGAGATTTAACATGGTCTGTGTCCATCATTGCAAGATCATGTAGAACACTTCCATTGCCCACTAAATACCCCCTGTTCCATCTATTCTATTCTTCCCTCCCTCACCCCTTGGTGCCCATGGCGACCACCTTCACTACTTGGATGTCAAGATTCATAGTTACTTGCAACAACACTGAGTTCTTGACACACTGGCTTGTCCTCTCCTATTAGGAACTGCCTATGTCCTCGAAAGACTCCCACCCTTCTGTTTGAAAACATATTGGTCATCCCCAGGATGGGAGTCCAGCTCCTTTCCACTCATTATGAGGGTCTCCACCCGGGTGTGCCCTGTCCTGAATGCCCCCCATTCAACACCTTAAACCAGTAACCTTTCCTTGTCATATTGTCATAAGAACATTCCCAATTTTGTACTTTCAACCACATACCCATATTCCCCAGTGTTCGCCTGGTCTCTTCCCCAACTCTCCCCCCCCAGTTCCATGGACAATTCAACTTAAATTCCCTGCTCTACCTACCTATCAAACATGCACCACTCAACCCAATAGTATCACTACTCTCCTGTCATATCCTTTCTATGCCCAACTATGCATTTCCACCTTATTATAGATTACGCTTGTGTGGTCATTGACTCACAAACTTCTTCTCCCTTTCTATTTCCTGTAAACATATCTTCCAGACAATAACTCTCTTAGTCTGTTAAATTTGTTTAGTTCATATTAGTAAAGCAATGTAAAAGTATAGAGGATTCACATAGCTTCCCCTATAATGACTGTGGTGCATTTGTTACAATTTATGAACCAATATTGAAGCACTGTTACTAACGAAAATCTGTAGTTTACATTATGGTTTACACTTTGTGCTGTACAGTTTTATAGGCTTTGACAAGTATATTCTGTTATGTTTCCATCATTTCAGAATCATACAGAACAATTTCACTGCCCTGAAAATGCCTTGTGTTCTACCTATTCATCCCTCCTTCTCCCTTCTGAACCCCTGGCAGCCACTGTTTTTACATCAATGTTACAAGTTCTTCCATTAACACAAGATAATAACTGCAGTAACAATAAATCTACTTTGATCCATGGTTACACTCTCCCTTATGTTTGTTCCTTCCTTAGTCTTGAGTAATTTGGAATGATGTCCACTTTCCTTCAGTTGAGAGGGGGCTTAGATATTACAAGGCAAATAGAAGGAACTGTGCTTGCAGTTGCAGACACTCTTTGTTTATTGAGATGGGATATGTCCATCACCATCATTTTGTTAGTTGTCTTGAGTGAGTCCGATGAATCAGAGAGTAGTTGCGGGCTGCAACTTTGCTGAGATTCAGGGCTTAACTGGCATTTGAACAGCCAGAAGATTTAAGTATATGGGACATATATTTAATGAGTATAGTGAGAATTACTGGATCAAATAAAAGGGGTAGATGAATCATGAGTACAGAATTTATAAATGATTCTAATTCTGTTATATTGGGGAAATATATTATTTTACATTCCAAAATAGGGCCCACAGGTGCAGTGTTGATTTCCTGAGGCTGTGTACCTTGCTTAATGTATTTGGGCATTCCAAGAGCTCTCAGGAGCACTTTTCTTTGAGGCTTTGTTTACTGTGCAGTTAGTGGGATCTGCCTGAGACCTGCATAGTGTGAATCTTTCAGAATGACCTCCCAACTCACTTTAAATCTTTAAGCTGTAAAATCTCTTTTGTATTTAATGTTTCACCCTTTTGATCAAGGTCTTTTTCCAAATACATCATTGGTTGGTGCTTGGTAATAATCCCTTGGTGCCAAGGAAGCTCCATCCCTGGGAGGTGTGTCCCACATGAGGGGGAAGGTTGTAAGTTTACGGATTGAATTTGGCTTAGAGAGAAACCACATTTGAGTAACAAGGAGATCACTTTTAGGCATTAATTATAATTAGGCTAAATTCCATTTTTATAGGAATAAGGTTCATAAGTACAAGCATTATTTGACTGCATGCTTGTGTGTTTCTTTGGTTTTTCTTTGTTTGTTTGTTTCTTGCTTTTCTTTCCTCTTTCTTCCCCCCCCCTTCTAAAATTAGGTGCAGTTAACTTATTTCTATCTTGCTGTGATTCTTCTTGATTTTCCATCCTCAGGGTATAGTGATTTTGTCTACCAATGCTATCCCTTTTCCGTCTTCACCTTTCCACATTCTGCTTTCTGTTGTGGTTCTTACAGTCCACTTTTTTCATTTGTCCTCAACTTCACGGGTGTCAATTTCTGTTTTGTCTGTTCTGTTTTCTTTTCTTTTCTTTTTTTTAAATAAACTTTTTCATATCAACCCTCTCCTTACTCTTTCCTTCTCTCCTCATCATTCTGGCTTTTTAAATCAGTCTATACATTTTTGTCTATTTGGTTTTCCATTCCATTGTAAGTACTCCACTTTTTTCCCCCTATTACTTTACACTGCTTACATGAGTTAAATATTCATTTTATTAAGTCTGATATGGCCCCTCTTCTAACTTTTATCAATATTACTATTATCCTTTTTCCTTTCTTACCTCTTTTGATTCCTCAGAACCTAATCTTTTTCCTTCAAGGAAAAATAGAAAAAAGCAAGGAAATACAACAAGAAGAACAAAGTGTCAAAGAGAAACCTTAAAACACACACAGAACCACCAGCTAAATAAAACTCTAGAGCAGAGAGAGAAGCTAATCAACTGAATAAATGCATCAAGATAAAATGATGACCAGAGGGCAACAAAAAATTACAAACCATACTGAGAAACAGGAACACATGGACCATTCTAATGAACAAAATAAAGACCAGAAGGAGATGCAGATCATCGAATAACTAATAAAAGCTGTCCAAACAAATATCATGGACCAACTTAATGAAGTGAAGGAAGAGATTAAGAGCATTAATAAGACTCTGGAAGAACATACTGAGGAAATTGTAAACATACGTAAAAAGGTAATGGATATGATGGTGATGAATGGCACAATCCAAGAAATAAAAAACACACTGGAGTCATAACAACAGATTTGAACAAGCAGAAGTAAGAATTAGTGATGTGGAAGACAGTACTTCTGAAATCAAACAGATAGTAGAACAGACAGAAAAAAACATAGAAAAAATCCAGCAGGGACTTAGGGATTTAACCAACAATGCAAAATGCACAAACATATGCATTATAGGCATCCCAGAAGGAGAAGAGAAGGGAAAGGAAACAGAAGGAGTGTTGAAGGAAATAATGGCTGAAAACTTCCCAACCCTACCGAGGGAGATGGATGTACATGTCCAGGAAGTGCAGCACACCCCAAGCAGTATAAATCCCAACAGGCCTACTCCAAGATATAAAATTATCAAAATGTCCAATGCTCGAGACAAAGAGAAAATACTCAAGGAAGCAAGGGAAAAGACAGCCATCACATACAAGGAAAGAACAATAAGATTAAGCGCTGATTTCTCATCTGAAAGCACAGATGGAAAAAGACAGTGGTTTTACATAGTCAAGGTACTAAAAGAAAAAAAACTTTCAGCCACGAATTCCCTATCCAGCAAAATTGGCATTCAAAAATGATGGAGAGTTCAATATATTCACAAATAAACAGAAATTAAGAAAATATGCCAATAAGAAACCTGCAATTCAAGAAATACTAAAGAAAGTTTTATAGGTTGAAAGGAATAAACGGGAGAGAGAGAGTTGGATGAGAGTGTAAGAACAAATAAAAAGAAAAAAAGAGAAATAAAAACAATGAAAAAATACATAAACCTAAAGAAAATATGGCTGATGTGAGAATTTCCTTGACAGTATTAACTGGATAAAACTCACCAGTCAAAGAGACACATTTTGGCAGAATGAATAAGGAAATATGAGCCATCTATATGTTGTCTACAAGAAACCCACCTTATACCCAGGGATTCAAGGAGGCTGAAAGTGAATGACTGGAAAACAATTTTACAAGCAAAAATAACCAAAAAAGGAAAGGAGTAGCTATCCTAATATCAGACAAAATAGACTTTAAATGCAAAACTATTGTAAGAGACAAAGATGGACACTATATATTAGTAAAAGGAGTAATCTTTCAAGAACAGAGAACTCTCATAAATATTTATGCACCTAATCAGGATGCTTCAAAATACATGAGGCAAACACTGGAAAAACTAAGTGGTGAAATAAATGCCTCTACAATTATAGTGGGGGACTTTAATACACCATTATCACCATTAGACAGAACATTTAGACACAGAATCAATAAAGAAACAAAGACTGAAAAACACATTAGAGGACCTGGACCTAATAGACATATACAGAACGCTGCACCCAAATACAGCAGGATATGCATTCTTCTTGATTGCACATGGATCATACTCCAAGATAGACCACATGCTAGGCCACAGAACAACTTTCAATGAATTCAGAAAGATTGAGATTACACAAAGTAATTTCTCTGACCACAGTGCAATGAAATTGGAAATCACAAAGGGCCAGAGAACCAGATTAGGAACAAAGATATGGAAGTTAAACAACACACCCTTAGACAAACAGTAGGTCAAGGAGGAAATCTCAAAATAAATCAGTAACTACCTCGAATCAAATGAAAATGACAACACAACATATCAAAACCTATGGGATGCAGTCAAAGCTGTACTGAGAAGGAAATTCATATCCATAAATATATATATTAAAAAAGAAGAAAGCTAAAATTAAGGATGTAACTGCACACTTAGAGGAATTGGAAAAACAACAACAAACTGACCCCAATGGAAGTAGAAAGAAAGAAATAACAAAAATGAGAACAGAACTAAATGAAATAGAAAATAAGAAAGCACTAGAAAAAATAAACAAAACCAAAAGCTGGTTCTTTGAGAAGATCAATAAATTTGACAAACCCTTAGCCAGACTAAAAAAGAAAAAGAGAGAGCAGATGAAATACACAAAATAAGGAATGATGAAGGAGATGTCACCACTGACCCCACTGAAATAAAGAGTATCATAAGAGGATACTTTGAAAAATTATATGCCAACAAGAATGATGATTTAGAGGAAATGGACAAACTCTTAGAAAATTACAAGCAGCTTACATTGATGAAAGAAGAAATAGATGAATTCAACAGTCCAATTACAAGTAAAGAGATATACTCAGTCATCAAAAACCTCCCAACTAAGAAGAGCCCAGGACCAGATCGATTCACAGGTCAATTCTACCAAACATTCCAGAAAGAGCTAATATCAAATTTGCTTAAGTTCTTCCAATAAATAGAAGTAGAAGGAACATTGCCTAACTCATTCTATGGTGTGAACATTACCCTAATACCAAAGCCAAACAAAGATACCACAAGAAAGGAAAATTATAGACAAATTTCTCTAATGAACCTAGATGCAAAAATCCTCAACAAATACTTGCTACTTGCATTCAACAACATATCAAAAGAATTATACACCATGACCAAGTGGGTTTCATCCTGAATATGCAAGGATGGTTCAACATCAGAAAATCAATCAATGTAATACACCACATAAACGGATTGAATGAAAACAATCACATGATCATCTCTATAGATGCAGAAAAAGCATTCCACATAATACAGCACTCTTTCCTGATAACAACACTGCAAAAGATAGGAATAGAATGAAACGTTCTGAAAATGATAAAGGATATATATGAAAAACCCAAAGCTAAGATCATCTTCAATGGTGAAGTCCTAAAAGTCTTCCCTCTGAGATCAGGAACAAGACAAGGATGTCCACTATCACCACTCTTACTTAATAATGTCTTAGAAGTACTTGCTCAAGCACTGAGGCAAGAAAATGATACAAAATGCATCCAAATTGGAAAAGAAGAAGTAAAAATTTCATTATTTGCAGATCCTATATTTACAAATCCCTGAGAAATATGCAACAATTTTTTTAAAATTTGTAAAGGTGTTCAGTAACATCAAAGGCTACAAAATCAATGCTCAAAAGTCAGTAGCATTTCTGTACACCAATAATGAGCAATCTGAGGAGGAATTCAAGAAATAAATACCATTTACAATAGTAACTAAAATTATCAAATACTTAAGAATAAATTTAACTAAAGATGTAAAGGACTTATATACAGAAAAATACACAGCACTGTTAAAAGAAATCAAAGAACATGTAATAAATGGAAGAATATTCCCTGTTCATGGATAGGAAGACTGAACATCATCAAGATGTCTATGCTACACAAGCTAATCTACAGATTTGATGCAATCCCCCAAAAAATCAATACTGATTTTTTTAAGGAATTGGAAAAACCTACTCCAAAATTTATTTGGAAGGGTAAGAGGCCCTGAATTGCCAAAAACATATTGAAAAAGAAAAATGAAGTTGGAGGTATAACACTACTTGACTTTAAAACATTCTACAAAGCTACCGTGGTGAAAACTGCTTGGTATTGTCACAAAGATAGACACATTGACCCATGGAACTGAATAGAGAGTTCTGATATAAATCCTTGCACATAGAGTCATCTGATATTTGACAAGGCCACCAAGCCCACTCAGTTGGGAGAGAATGGCCTCTTCAACAAGTGGTGCTTGGAGAACTGGATATCCATATCCAAAAGAATGAGAGAGGAACTCCATCTCACACCTTATATGAAAATCAAGTCAAGATGGATCTAAGATCTAAATATAAGAGCCAATACCATAAAGACATTGGAAGATAATGTAAGGAAGCATCTACAGGACCTTGTAATAAAAAAATTGTTTCATGAACTTCACACCCAAAGCACGATCAGCAAAGAAAAAATAGATAAATGGGATCTCCTCAAAATTAAAATCTTTAGCACCTCAAAGGATGTTATCAAGGAAATAAAAAGGCAGCCTACAGAATAGGAGAAAATATTTAGCAACCATATATCTGATAGGAGCCTAATATCCTGCATATATAAAGAAATACTAGAACTCAAAAACAAAAAGACTAACAACCCATTTAGAAAATGGGCAAGTGACCTGAAAAGACAACTCTCCAAGGAAGAAATAGAAATGGCTCAAAAGCACATGAAAAAATGCTCAAAATCTCTAACTATTAGAGAAATACAAATCAAAACTAAATTGAGATACCATCTTACGTGCATTAGAAATGCAGCTTTTAAAAAAACAGCAGACTATAAGTTTTGGAGAGAATGTGGAGGAATGGGAACCCTCATCCACTGCTGGTGGGATTGTGAAATGGTCCAGCCACTGAGGAGGGCAGTTTGGCAGTTCCTCAAAATATTAACTATAGATCTTCCATATAATCCAGGGATTCCACTGCTGGTTATATATCCAGAAGAACTGAAAGCAAAGATCCGATCAGATATATGCACACCAATGTTCATAGCGGCATTGTTCACTATTACCAAAAGTTGGAATCAACTCAGGTGCCCACCAGCAGATGAAAGGATAAACAAAATGTGGTACATACATACCCTGGAATATTACTCAGCTGTAAAAAGAATAAAGTTCTAACAGACAGGATAACATGGATGAATCTGGAAGACCTTATGCTGAGTGAAGCAAGCCAGGCTTTGAAGGGTGAACAGTACCTGATATCACTGATAGTAAGTAGGGAAATTGAGTAGCCTCTGAGAACTGTTGTCTGAAACATAGGTGTACAAGAAAGAGAAAGAGAAGAGAAAGTGTGAGCCATCACCCATTTGGATCTTACCAATGTAAACTGACAGAATTTACTTGTGTACTGAATGGATAGGACAGGAGGGTAGTGATTTATTGGGTTGGGTTGTGCAGGGTTGACAGGTGGATAGATTGGGTAGGGTTGGTTAGAATACCCAGGATACTGAGGGGAGAGATGTGAGAGGGCCCTGGTAAAAATTGGGATTTGTGGGTGTAAGGTTGAAAGTACAGAGGTGGGAATGCTCTTATGGTAAAATGAGGCTTCTAGGGAGTGTGCAAGTGTTTATCCTGTAATAATGTGTTGTATCAGTGGGTGGAGAGCCACAAAATGAAAGGGAAGAACAAATTTTCTCAGAAATAGACAGGTAGGCATCTCTTAAGAGCAAGGTTGGTTCCTAATAGTGGAGGACAAACCAGTGTTTCATGACCTCTTGTTGCATGTAACTATGAATCTTTTCATCCAATGAGTCAATCCAGGGAATCGTCATGGGCCCCGGGGGGTGGGGTGTGAGGAACAGAATATATCAAACAGGGTGTATTTAGTGGTCAGTGGAAATGTTTACCATGGACACAGGACATGGTAAATATCAAAATTTACAAAAGTGTACCATCTAAAATGTAAACCATACTGTAAACCATTGACAATGTTTAGTAGCTATGTTTCACTATCTGTATATCAGTTATAACAATGCTACCATCCACATACAAAAAGGTTTTAATATGGGGTGAGTGAAGGAGGAGGAGTTTAGGTATATGAGAGTGTCTTGTATACTATGTGTGACTTTGCTGTGACCTAAAACTTCTTTGAAAATTAAATGAAAAATAGTGAGACAATGGGGATTGAGATGGAGAAGGTACCCAGTACAGAATGGACACCAGATATTGCAGTGAAAAAAGGCAAAATGTCAAAAAAAATTTTTTTAATTAAAAAAAATTTTTTTTCATTTTTTGAATAACCCAATCCATTAATTTTATTTTATTTTTAGTTTATTTTTTAATTTAAGTATTTTATTTCTTACATTTAAACATCATTATTATGTCATTTTCCTATTAATTGTGTTTGGCTATTGTATTGGCTTCTTCTTTAAAGAATCTTTGGATCGCAGAAGGGTTAAAACTGGAATGGGAGAGTATTATTGGTGGGGGGTGTCAGGGATGGCGGTGCATGGGAGGAAGTTCATCAGAACATACATAAAATGTATATAAAATTGTTCAAATGCTCATGGGGCATGGTCACAGTGGGTGGAGAACCATTCAGTAAATGAGAGAATACTGAATTCCCATGCTGGAGAGCTCTGCCATATTCTCCAAGGGAATAGTAACAGTCCCGCAAGTTCAGGGGCAGTGTCTGGCAAAGGAGGATGATCCACTGATGGGCCTTTGTTTTTGATGCCTAGTCTTAAGAGTCTTTGCTCTTGAAATTGAAATTTAGCCTATTGTTATGGAGTGCCTAAGGATTGCTTCCTCAGAGCCTCTTTGTTGCTCAATTTTGGCCTCTCTCTAAGCCAAACTCAGCACATGAATGCATTACCTTCCTCCCAGCATGGGACATGATTCCTGGGGATGAGCCTCTCTGGCAACGAGGGATTACTACCAAGTGCCAACTGGCAATATGACCAGAAAAAGACATCAAATAAAAGGGGGAAAAGGTAAAGACAAATGTGTTCATATGGGTAAGAGACTTCAAAGTGAGTCGGTAGGTCATCCCAGAGGTAACGCTTATGCACATCTCAATAGGACTTCAAAGGCTTCCAATATGGATATCCCCTCAAACAGAGGGGCTCCTGAGGGCTCTGGAGACACCCAGGTCCTATATTAGGGCAGATAACCTCAGAGTTTCATGCCTTATTCAGTGTGCCCTACTTTGGAATCCTTGCTCCCGAGAGTGACAAAGTTGGACCCAAATATGTCTTCCCTGCACATGGCCCATCTGTGCCTTCTATTCAAATCTATTTGTGGTGCTGGAGTTTTTAGGTGTACTTCCAGAGACCAGAGTCTTTGGGCTATCCATGTGCCAGCTGGGCCTGGAATCTCGGTGGAGCTGAATTCCTACTCTACAGCTCAATGGACTCACCCTGGACACCTGGTGGGGAGATGGTGATGGACAACCACCATCCCAGGGAATGGAGTCTGCAGCTGCAGGCAGGATAATCCCATCCATCTTATCCATGGGATATAAGCCCTCTCTTACTTGGAGCTGGAGTGGACATCACCATCTCACACTCCTCAGGATTTTGGCAAAGAGCTGTGGACTGGAGTGGACTTGCTGGTATTCTGCTATAGACATATTGTGATTCACACAATGGAGGTAATTGCAGCATTGATGTGGAGCCAGTGGCCACCAGACGCTTTGGGGGCAGAGAGAGGGAAAAGCAGTTGTAATACAGGGGATTTTTTGGGATTTGGGAATTATCCTGGGTGGCATTGCAGTGACAGAAATAAGCCATTTGATATCATCATATAACATGCAGAACTTTGTGGGAGAGAGTGTGGTCTACAGAGTGAACTATGGTCCATGCTTAGTGGCATGGCCCCAAGATGTGTATATCTATTGCAGGTGATGTGTCATTCTAGTGAAGGATGTTTTTGTGGGAGGTTGTGGGAGGGGTGGGATGTGGGGCATATGGGAATCCCTACAATTTTTGTATAACATTTGTGTCATCTAAGAATCGTTAAAAAAAATAAAAAATTAAAAAAAAAAAAAAAGATGGAGGCCTGGGCATATTGGCCTGTTTTCTTTTATTAAGGACTCCTTAGATATTCCAGAGAGTTTTGCCATTTCATTTGCAAAAGTAGCAGAACTCCCCAGGATAGGAGTTTAATATTTTGTTCATTAATCTGTGGGTCTCTATCTATCAAGAATATATATATATATATATGACAACTCTAATGCTTCCATATTCCATAGAGGTATGCATTACTTGCATTTGCCCCCAGTGTATCCCCCCACTATTAACACACTGTATTAGTGATGTTCCTTTGTTATAACAAAGCTATGGGAATCTAAAACATCTTCCTTCTACTGTCAGTGGGTTTAGTTTCCCTTTTTTTTCTAATTCTTTAAAGTGTAAAAGTATGTTTTTATTTGAGATCTTTCATTTTTAATGTAGGCATTTACAGGTATACATTTCCCTCTGAGCACTTCTTTTGCTGCATCCTGTAAGTGTTGGTATGCTGTGTTTTCATTTTCATTTGTCTCAAAGTATTCTCTAATTTCCAGATTGATTCCTTCTTTGACCCATTGGTTGTTTAAGAGTATGTTGTTTAGTTTCTACATGTTTGTGAGTTTTCCAGTTTTCCTTCTGTTATTGATTTCTAGTTTCATTTTATTGTGGTCAGAGAAGATTTTGTATGACTTCAATCTTTTAAAATTTATTGATAATATTTTATGTCTTAACATGTGATCTATCTTGAAGAACAATCCATGTACACTTGAGAAGACTGTGTGTTCTCCTATTACTGAGTGGTGTTTTCTGTATACATCTGTTAGGTCTAGTTGGCTTACAGCATAATTCAAGAGTTTTATTTCTTCATTTATCTTCCATTTAGATGTTTTTTCCATTATTGAAAGTGCTGTGTTGAAAATCTCCCAGTATTGCTGTAGAATTGTCTATTTTTCCCTTAAATCCTGTCAAAATTGGCTTTATATATTTGGGGCTTTCTTGTGATTTGTTTATCTGTTTATAATTGTTATATCTTCTTGATGAATTAATGCTTTATAATTATATGTTTTCCTTGTCTCTTTTTTAAATTTTTTGAAATAAAATCTACTTTATCACTTATTCATATAGACATCCCAGCTCTCTTTTGGTGACTGTTTGCATAGAATATCTTTTTCCATCCTTTCACTTTCAGCCTATTTGTGTTTTCTGGTCTAAAGTGAGTCTCTTGTAAGCAGCAGATAGTTGATTCATGTTTTTTTAATGCATTTTTGCCATTCTTTAACATTTAATTGGTGAGTTTAATCCCTTTACATCTAAACTTATTTTTAAAATTAATGCAAGATTTACTTCCGTCATTTTGCTCTTTGTATTCTATGTCTGTCTTTCTTGCCTTTCAATTCATCCAATATTTTTTTACCATACATCACCTTGCACCATTGTAAATTATTTCACTATTATCTCCATATTCTGAGGACATATTTACTGAGACACTGATAACAACCAGAGATTTATTTTTTCTCTATTAGAATACTTTTCCTTAGTGCAAGTTTTTGTCTGCCATTGTTGGCTGTTATATTTGCAGCTTTAGAAGACTGACTGATACATTGGACAACCAGTTCACTGGGCCAAACTGTCAAAAACTGAGTAAACAGCCCCACCCTCCAGGGGAGGGCCTTACCACAGGAAGGGATGCAAAGCCTTTAATAATGCCTGCCACCAGGAACAGTGAACCCAGGGTCCCAACCATCTTTTTGCTTTGCAGGTGTCAGGCATCGGGTGGGACAACATTTGCTCACACAGAAAAGAGAGAACAAGGTCAGTTTCAACCAAGGGCATAGCTCTCCTCTGGCGTGTAGGCCTAAGTCCCTAGCCAACACAGGGAGATGGTCTATGCACACCTAGTGCTCACATAGTATTGGCAGGAGCCTGCTCCCTCCCCACACCAGTGGGGTGGACTGGATGCCATACAACTTACACACTGTACCCTGCCTGACTGCAGTGAATCTTCACACGTGCTCGGGACAAAGGGTAAGGAATGCGTAGGCAGGCCACCATCTCTAAGAGGATGAGCTTGACCTCAAGGAACTCATGAGAAGGAGCCGATGACATTTTTCATCTCATCCTAGGAGCCAGGTTGACAAAGACCTGAGCTCAGGTTTAAATTAGGGGTCACAGGGAAAGGAAGCTGTGCTCAGATCATCCCCTACTATAGTACAGACAGAAACAAAGCCACTAAATCTCAGTATTTCACTGTTTCTGACTGATCTGCATGTCCGTGTGCAGCTCTGATAGACGTCAATTTTGTGGGCTTTTAAAAAAATCATTAGTTAACATTTGAGGAGGGCAGCTCATAGGATTCTAGTTCTCCCTGTCCTGTCTCTATAATGAATTCTCTGTACAGGTGCTTTAAGACCTTGGTCTGGGAACACAGGTATGCAGGAAAGTGTGACTGGCCCAGGGGGCTTGGGTCTTTGCCAGCTACCCCCTTCAGAGGGGGCAATGTGCTGGCTGTGCACACGTCTGCATGGGGAGGGCAGCTTTCCCCCGGGACGCCCATCAGGTAAAACCTTTGAATTGTCCATGCTCAAGCCTGAAAAGTCACACATAGGTTTTTAAGTAGAAGCAGCCTCCTCATTGCTACCCCATGAGATTTTAGGTCCTGAGTGAAAAACACGTCCGAATGGGTCTTACATTGAGGGGCTGTGTCCAAAACCAGGCAGTTATTCTGAGGTAATGGTGGGCCAGGCTTTGCTTCAAAATCACTCCAGGCAGGATGGTCAGGTCCTTCCAGAGGGCTGAACAGAACTCAAAGCCCCAGGCCACTGGCCGTTAAGGGGTGTTTTTGACCTCACAGCTCTCCCAAGAAGGAAGCCAGCCCATATTTATCATCCCTTCCCTAGGAGCCAGGCTAGTGCAATTGTGAGCACTGGATTTATTTCAGGGTCAAGAGAAAGGCATCTGGCTGTGTTTGGACTGTCCTCTAACACTGTAGGTGCTCAATAAATATCTATTGATTGAATGAATGAATGAGCAGTGATGTCCTTGGATCGTTACATTGCCATCTGCAAGCCCTTGAGGTACCTGGCCATCAAGCATCAATGACTCTGTAAGCTTCTAGCCACTAAAGCATGGCTGAGTGGATGGCTAACTCCTTTCTCCAGTCATCCCTCACTGTCCAGCTACCACTCTGTGGTAACAACAAGGTAGACAATTTCCTGTGTGAGGTCCCAGTGATAATCCAGATGTCATGGGCTGACACTACCTTCAATGCAGCTTTGCTCTCCATTGTGGGGGTGGGCTACTCCTCGGTGCCCTTGTCACTTATCCTTGTCTCCTATGGGTTCATTGTAGCTACTGTGCTGAGGTTTTAGTCTTCAGAGGGAAAGAAGAAGGCTGTTAACACCTGTGGGTCTCATGTAATTGTCTTTGTCTCTTCTATGCACCAGTAATTATTATGTATATGCATCCCTCTGCTGCTAACTCCCAGGAAAAGAACAAACTCATGCCCCGGTTCTAAATTTGTGACTCCCAAGCTTAACCCTTTTATCTATACTTTGAGGAACAAGAACATGAAAGGGGCAATGAGAAGGATTCTTGTGTCATTGTACCATTGGGGATGAGAGCAAACATGACCATATTTATACTCCACATGTTCCATATATGGATCAGAAGATATCCTGTTCTAAAACTATTCTTGATTTACCTTCCCCCAAAACTGGTAGTACTTGTCCTAGCAACATTTATGTTCTTATGATTTATCACATTGCTATGATTTATTCTTGGTTCAATATCTTTTCAACTGTGAATTCCAATCCTCAATTTTTCAGCAATTTGTCCAAGTGGGGACTATGTCATTAAGTCCTCTGTATCCATCTAGAGATTCTACTGTAGGAATTCAAAAGAGTAGGATATAAATAAATGTTTATTGGCTGACTCACAGTCAGACAAAAAAAATGAAATTGTATCATTATTTATTTTTAAAAAGTACAAGTAATATAGACTGCAGTTTATATTCTTCCTATTAATACTATTAATAGGATTCAAGGGTTCCTCTTTCAGTTGCTAATCAACTCTTTTTATGAATTACCAGCAAGATCAAAAGGGTTTAAACTTCCATTCTTTAATCAGCCCTCCCAACCACACATTCACTGCCTGATCCTTAGTAAATGACATAATAAAAAAACAATAGTTGACTTTTTCTTCCCCATCATCTCAGTGGAATTCCTTCCAATAGAAATATTTGGCTGAAGAAAGCAATTCTAGTTCTCAAAGGGAAAAGTTGAGGATTAAAATCCTGATAAACTTCCTATGGGTTCTCCTACCACAGAGAGTCACTCAGTGTTACTCAGGATATAAACTGCCTAATACAAAAATGAGATATGTTTGGTCAAAGGATGGAATAGCCCAGTCATTTAGGAATCAGAGCAATGGATGCTAAATGAAAGGAAAATAGAGAAATAAAGTGGAAGAAATGATGGGGAGAAATATTTTAAAAGGTGGTTATAAGACCATAAACTTTGAAATAGAGGTGAGGAAATTGAAAGTTTGATGATGTGGGGAGTATGGGGTGATTTTGTTGATTTTTTTCTGCAATATGAACTCTTCTCAATATAAATCTGTCATTTTCTCACACTTCTTTGTTCCCCATCCTTCCAAAAGCCTTCATCTTTCAACTTATGGTTAAAGTAAATATTTAATTCTTTTTCTAAACAGTGAGAGCCTTCATTCAAGGTCTTTATAGATCTGCTTGTCCTTGGTGATATGGAATGTTTACACTGTTCACGTCCAAATGGCAAGAACAAAATCTGCTGTCTCCTGGTGTACAAATCTCTAATATAGAGATATATTGTTGTCAGTAATTAACTAATTAAAATAAATTTAATTCATTCTTCAATTTCTGTTCAATATATTATAAAAAAATTTTCCTTGTAGACTTGAAGGGAAGGATTAATCTCCTTCCCTTCAAGCCTACAAGGAAAATTTTATTTTCTCCATTTATTGGAGACAAGGAAACAGCACTTGTTTGGGGGAAGCAGGTTCCTTGCCATAGGCATATGGACTGTGTCCTGCACATTACTGACCACACTTGAAACTTCACATTCTTTTAGATGACCTCCCCCCTCCTCCAGATCAGCCTTCAGGTATGTTCTTGCCCTCTTGGTACCCTGAATGGTTAGCAAGGTGAATGCCACAGAATAGGATCTAAAAATTTTAAAATATGTGAATGAATGAACAAGTATTATTCTGACAGTCTTCATTTTCTACTGTTAAAGTTTCCCAAACTATCCTCTTTATTATTATTATTTATTTATTTACGGCCCACCCCCTCCTTGTTTTGTGCTCACTGTCTCCTCTCGGTGTGTTCTTCTGTGTCTGCTTGTCTTCTCTTTAGGCGGCACTGGAAACTGATCCTGGGACCTTCTGGAGTGGTATAGCAGCACTCAATCTTTTGTGCCACCTCAGGTCCCTAGTCTCCTGCATCTCTTATTGTCACCTCTCTGTGTCTCTTTTTGTTTTTTCATCTTGCTCTGCCAGCTCTCTGTGCCAACCAGAATTCTATGTGAGCAAGCTCTCTGCTCAGGCCAGCTTGTCATGTAGGCCATCTTGCCTTTCACAAGGAGGCCCTGGGAAATTAACTGTGGACCTCCTATATCATAGACTGGAGCCCAATTGCTTGAGCCACATCTGTTTCCCCCAAACTATCTTCTGATATGTTTCAGAGAGTTCTTAAAGGGGTGCCTAAAAAAAAATAATTTGTATTCAAATGAATTTGGGAAATGCCATATTTTTTTCTTGGAATTTTGGAAGGTGAATTAGCATATTAAATTGTTCCACTGCAAAGCAAACCATTTAACACAATACTTCTGAAACATTTTTTCCTGATATACCTTGACTTCTTTAGAGTAGGAAATAATAAATAGCACAATTTGGGAAATAACTCACCAGAAGACACTGAACCCCAGAATTGTAACAGGAAAAAATAAATGAGCTGAAGGAAGTAGGAAATCTCATTTTTGTGCAGAATGAATAAACAGCTTCTAACAAAATAGAAAATAAATAAATAAATAAATAAATAAACAAACAGTTTCTTATCCATTAGGTGTGTGGGATACTGAGAGAAAACTGCCCATAAAAGCCCCATTGCATCTTCCCAGTTATCTGAAATTTCAATATTATTTATTCCTTTTAGGAAAAAGTTTTTATACTCAATTAAAATGTCTGCAATTTTATTGCCAGTACTTATTTTATTGTGGTAAAAATATTATAGCAGCTATCACATAAAGAGTTGATATCAGTTATTGCACTTCAGTTTAAAATAAAATAAGGAGAATATAATGCTTCTTTTTACTGAATGCACCTTCCTCTAACAATGAAACTTTAATATGTAGCTATCATAATCAATAAAAAACAAATGGTACATAATTTTAATGAAATTTACAGAAATATTAATATCCATACATAATGAATAATCAAGACTTAACTATTGTAATCAAAACATAATCTAGAGGAGCTGATATAGCTCAGTAGTTGAGTGCCTGCTTCCCATGGTCCTGATTTCAATCCCTAGTACCTCTTAAGCAAACAAACAAACAAAAAAGCCTAATCTAATCTTGATTATAATCAGAGAGGTGAATAAACTCATCTCTCCCAATGCATCTCACATATTTTACCATATTCAGTGATATCTATGGGAAA
This sequence comes from Cabassous unicinctus, assembly GCA_029593785.1. Taxonomy (NCBI): domain Eukaryota; kingdom Metazoa; phylum Chordata; class Mammalia; order Cingulata; family Chlamyphoridae; genus Cabassous; species Cabassous unicinctus. The sequence continues at coordinate 17,391 of JAQZBX010048458.1, forward strand.
TACTTAAGTTAATAATAAAGGTTTATTTTCCCTGGTATCTATAATATTTAGGGACAATATTAATAAGATTGATTATATTTTCTTAGGTAGGTTGCAGTATCAGATAAGAAATGGGACCTTAGTAATCAGGCCTTGGTTTAAATGCTGGTGAGTAAGACATATATTCTGTATCCATACTGCTTGGTTTTGAATCCCAGATGAACTACTTACTAGCTATTTCACCTTGTTAAAGTTACTTAATTCTATGCTTTAGTTTCCTTGTGTACAAAATGGCTAAAATTATCAAACATAGATCCAGGAGGTCTTAAAATAAAAAAATCACATAATGCATGTAAAGAGACCACTCTCCCAGTCTTTATTATATTTATATCTTCTTAAAACATCAGTTTTAAGTCTTTCAAGTACCTGCTCTTAACTCAGGCTTCTTTCTGAGCAAGAAGGAAAGGTAAAAAGAAACTATAGCATATTTTATTAAGCTTTTTCTTCCGTTAATATTTTAAAAGATCCACCTGGAATTTTGTGGGAGGAAATATGAATTATGAACTTAATTGTTTGTTCATATGGGTAGTCAGTTGTCCCTTCATTATTTGTTCAATAATCCATTACCCAACTATTCAGGGACAAAATATTTGCAATAGACCAGAGATTCTTATCTCTAATATATAAATATCTCTTACAATTAAGCAAAACGCAGATAACCCAATGAAAAAGTGGACAAAGGATATGATCACACAATTTATAAAAAGATTAAAAATTACAAAAAATTACAAAATTTACAAAAATTACTAAACAATCAACTACATTAATAATCAGAAAAATCTAAATTAGAAAAATAGCAAGATATAATTTCCTATCAAAATTATTAAGTCTAACAATACCAACTTCTGGAGGTCATGTGATAAAAGGGGAGCTCCTATATTTCTAGGAGTATAATTGGTATGACCACTTCATAGAAAAATACCAATGCCCAGTAAAGTAGAGAATACACTGTAGTATCTAGCAATTCCATTTTTAGGTCCCCATACTAATAAACCACTTGCACATATACCTAAGAAGACATGTACAAGGATGTTTATTGCAAAACTCTTTTAATAGTGTGCTCAACAGGTGAATAGAAAAACCGTGGTTTAGTAATTCTATGAAATATATTACTGCATATTAAAAATGAAATAGATTTACAGGTATCAAATTAAGACTCAAAATCTTAATGCTTTGTGAAATAAACAATACCTACCCTCTAGTTCATTGCACTTACCCATGACAATAACAAGGAGATGATGATGGACAATGCCAATCCCAAGGAACAGAGAGTGTCTGCAACTGCAAGAAAAGATAGTTCCATCCATCTGCCCCATGGGATCTAAGCCCCCTCTCAATTAGAAGCAGAGTGGGCATCAACAGTCTAAAATCCTCAAGATTAGGGAATGAACAATGGACTAAAGTAGACTTATTATTCTACTATAGACATTATTCTAGCAATGGAAGAACCCTTATCACTGATATAAATGCTGTGGCCCCCAGGGGTTCTGAGGGACGGGAGAGGGAAGAATAGGTATAACACGAGGGCATTTTCAGGACATTGGAATTGTCTTGCATGACATTGCAATGACAGTTACAGACCATCGTATATTTTGTTATAACCTACAAAATTGTGCAGGACAGAGTGTAAACTACAACAGGACAGAGTGTAAACTATAATGTAAACTCTAATCCATAGTTAGTAGCAATGCTTTAACATATGTTCATCAATTGTAACAAATGTACCACACTAATGAGGGATGTTGTTAACGTGGGAAAGTGTGAGAGGGGGAGGGAGGGGGCTTATGGGACTTCCTTATATTTTTTATGTAACATTTATATGCTCTAAAGCCTTTTAAAAAAAAATAATAATTTAAAAAATCTATATAGTATAAAAATTTTAAATATGCAATAATATATATTGTTTACAAAAATATATGTGTGTGTACTAAAGATAAAAATGTTGCAAAAAATAAAATAGATTATAGCAGCTTTATGTCATTGATTTGAATTTAAAGTCATGATCTTCAATCATGTAGCATCCCTTTGTTTATATTACCCCAAAGTTTCCTCATCTTGTTGGTTATCAAGGTGCATAGCATTTATTGATTAATTTCCACTAAGGGATGATATGTTAACAATCTAAGTAGAGGAGCAAAAAAAAAAATTACTTTCTAGTTAAAAGATATAATTATGCTTGAATACTCTTTTTTTAAAGTACTATAGGAGACTCAAAAGTTTTTGGGAAGAGATTCAAATGTCTCCAGATTAGGTTTTACCCGTGCCCTTGAGTGCTTATGTAATCATTGACAAATCATATTACCTTTATCAACATCAATATATTCATGGGTAGTATCTATAGATTTCTTATAATGATTTATTAATGTTATGGCAACAATGATACTTTGTACAGCCTGAAGCATTTCACAACTGAAAATCAGTGCACTTTAAAACAATATTTACTAGAACTGGACACACCTTCAAAATATTCTACAGAAACTGATTTCGCAGCAAACATACTGAAAGATATTTCTAAAATTCATGTTTGAAAATTATCTCCATGTGATAATTTTCCTATGTCCAAGCAAATCTCTTGCACTTGGTCTAACCTTGCAAAATGTCACTGCTCAGAATCCCTTTCAAGCTTTAAAAACCATGCACTGAACTGCACTGCAGTCCCCTATATAAGAATCTTGAGAAGTAAGGTCCAGAAACTCTTTTGAAAAACCTCTCAAATAATTTCTATAAGTACCATGAATTAGTGAGCACCGTCAGATAGCAAAAAAAA
>JAQZBX010048459.1:0-20181 GCA_029593785.1 Cabassous unicinctus
AGATACACCAGGGAATTTCTCTCTCAGACGGTGTGATGGGCAGAGCAATGCCCCCCCCCGCCCCCAAGATGTCCACATCCTAATCCTCTGAGCCAGTGAATATTGACCTGACAGGGCAAAAGGGACTTTGCTGATGTGATTAAGTTAAAGATCTTGAGAAGGAGAGATGATTCTGGATGACCCAAATGAGGCAGAAGGGTCAGAGCCAGAAAAGCTGTGATGATGGAATCAGAAGTCAGAGTGATGCGGCCAGGAGCGAGGAATGTGGGCAGGCTCTAGGAGCTGGAACAGGCAAGGAATGGATTCTTTCCTGGAGCTTCCAGGAGGAATGCCAACACTTTGACTTTAGCCCAATGAGACCCAGTGCAGACTTTTGACCTCCAGAGCTGTAAAGATAATACTTGTGTTGTTTTATGCCACTGAGATTGTGGTGACTTGTTACAGCCGCAAAAGGAAATGAACGTACAGACAGAGCCACGTAAACATATTTCAAACTCGATTCTCCAAATCTCTTTTTCGATATTCCTTCTCAGTCACTGAAAGCTTCTGTCATTACCAAGTTAGCGCCTGACCCCCATGTTCTCATTATTACTGCTTCTCTGTCTTGAGTTCCGTTTTGGCGGAGCAGTGGCTTTGCAGCAGACACCTGAGTTTGAATCCCAGCTAAATCATCTTCTAGCTGGGTGATTTTGATCACTTTACCTTTCTGGGTCAGCCTCCTCCACTGTGAATGGGGAATTGTGGAAATTAAGTATAATTCCATATGGTAAAAGGCCTTGCACTCAAAAACTCTCTCCTTTCACAAATGAAATACAGGATGCCCAGGTAAATTTTGAATTTCAGGTAAATCATTTTTTAGTATACGTAGTTCCCATGCAATGTTTTGAACTGACTTATACCAAAGACTTATTCCTTGTTTATCTGAAATTCAAATGTAACTGGGCATCCTGTATTTTTATTCACTAAATCTGGCAATTATAGTCTTGTCCAAGTCACATAGCTTGTAAGCAACAGAAGTAAGCCCCAATCTCAGGCCTTTCCAACCTCAGGGTCAATGAGCATCCTGTTCCATCATGGGCCTGATCTTGAGTAGATTCCCAGACCCACATGGCAGCCAATAATTCACAACTCAGTTGAGATTTTGAAGACAAATGCACTTTGAACCTTGGTAATGTAAAAAGCTGAATATGAAAATAAAATTTAAAAATAATACTCAAAAGCTTCTTTTAAAAAAATGTGTTAAAATTTTATTTGGTAACTATTTTAATATATTTGGTAGTCATAAGTAATTTTGTACATGTAGAAACATTATTCTGTGAAGGGGTCCACAGACTTCACCAGATCACCCAAGGCACAAAAGCTTTTATGTTATAAATGTATACATATATAGTATGAAAATCAAAACTGATTATGAAAATAAATGAAAGAAGAAACTACACACAGATAAATGCTTTAATGTGTATTCAGTACGTAAATTAAATCTCTGAAGGTCATGTTCCTTTTAGGGATTTTTTTCTTTTCCTTCTGCCTGATCTGGACCAATCCATAAGTCTAGTGTAGTTTCAATTAAATGGCAACTATCTTTATTGAAGGCTTATCCTGGACTGGGTAGCTTTCTAAGCACTTTATGTGTACTGAGTTGTTTTTAAATTTATATGATTCATGAAACATAAAATTTTACATAACATAAACTCTACCATCTGAAAGTGTACAATACACTGATTTTTAGTATGCCCACAAAGTTGTGCAACCGTCACCACTATCCAATTCCAGAACATTTCACCATCCCCAGAAAGAAACCCTCTACGTGTTAGCAGTCGCTCCCAATCCCTCTGTCCCCATTCTCTAGCAACCACGAATCTACTCTATATCTCTATGGATTACTTATTCTTGACATTTCATATAAAAGGAATCATCCAGGATTTGTCCTTTTGTGACTGGGTGCTTTCACTTAGCAAAATGTTTTCAAGGTTCATCCTTGTATGAAGTGTGCATCAGTACTTCATTCCTTTTTATTGCCAAATAATATCCGTTGTGTGGATACACCACATTTTGTTTATCCATTCATCCACTGATGGACATTTGATTGTTTCCAATTTCTGGCCATTATAAATTATGCTGCTATGAACATTTGTATACAGGTTTTTGTGTGAACATATGTCTTCAATTCTTTGGGGTATATACCTACGAATGGAATTGCTGGATATTATGGTAATTCTATGTTTAACTTTTTGAGGAACTACCAGACTGTTTTCCACAGCAGCTGAACCATTTTACATTCCCATCAACAGTGTGTGAGGGTTCCAGTTTCTCTATGTACTGATTAGCAATTGCTCATTTCTTATTTTTTTAGTATAGCAATCCTAGTGGTTGAAGTGGTATCTCATTATGGTTTTGTTTTTCATTTCCCAAATGGCTAATGACATTGAACATCTTTTCACATGGACATTTGTATGTTTTCTTGGAAGAAATATCTATTCAAATCCTTTGCTCATTTTAAAAATTGCATTATATGTCTTTTATTGTTGATTTGTGAGTGGTCTTTATTTATTCTAGACACTAGACCCTTATCAGATATATGGTTTGCGAATATTTTCTCCCATTCTGTGGGCTGTCTTTTCACCTTCTCGATTTTGTGTATCCTTTGATGCACAAAAGTTTTTAATATTAATTAAGCCCAATTTATCTGTTTCTTCCCTTGGTTGCTTTTGCTTTATATACTAACTTCTTGGACATTTACAACAATCCATGAGGTAGAGAATATAGTGTCCATAGCGACTTCCTCGGTGATCTAGAGCTGCCTCCGTGAGCCAAGGCCCTCTCACCTGTGCTGCCACAGCTGTGCATCCAAAACTGGGATTCCGGTCCTCATCTGTGGGGACTTATTACAATAAGAAAGGTCAGCAGAGCAAGTGGAGCCCATATAAATGGAGATGAGGTCCAAGGGGAGGGGGTGGAGGGCTCAGGCTGAGCCAGGTGAAGGTAAGGTGTGGGGAAAGATGAAAAAGTTGGGGTGACAGGCACCAGGAGAGACCTATTCCAGAGATGGGGGCAAGGAAGAGCATGCACTGGGAGAAGAGGAGCGTCCCAGGTGGCAGGGATCTGGGAGGCAAATGGGGCAGTCCCTGAGGGACAGGTCAGCCCCTGAGGGATGGGGCCATTCCTGTCTGACCTGTTGGGGGAGAGCAAGCAGCTCACAGGAGAAGTATGGTGTGGGTGCCTGCTGCCTGGGGCCTGTCAGTCTGCCCCATGGCACACACCCTCCCAGCTACTTGGGAGGCGGCAAGTTCTAACTAAACTGGGCCAGGGGGAGAATTTTCCGGGAGCCCCAGGCTTCCTGCTGACAAGTTGCAGTATCACAAGGAAATGCCAGGTCTCTTTCTGTCTTGTCAGACACCAGGAATTCCTGTCTTCCCTAGGGCTGTCTCAGGGAACCACATAAATCACAATGAAAATACTAATAGCAATAGCTACTGCATTTGTCAAATGCCCATTTGGTACCAGGAACTGTGCTAGGCTCTTTCCATCCATCATTACCAACCTTACTACAGTCTTGAAAGGAAGGCATGATCCCTATTTTCAGAGATGAGGTAATGGAGGCTCTCAGAGCTGAAGTGGCTTAACTAAGGTCACCGAGCTAGTAAGTGGCAGGACATTGCTGAGGCACCCCAGAGGCCACACCTAGAAGCCTGGGCACCCCTCCACCCCACCCCCATCAGCGTGGAGGAGGAGGAAGAAGCAGGCAGGAGGAAGGGCTGCTGTACAGGCCAGATGTGAAATGGGGGCTCTGACCGAAGAGGAAGAGGCGGGGCCAACCAGCTTCAGGGGAAACAGCGGCCAGGGCGGCCGCCCTCCTGGTACTCAGTAATCACTCAGAGGACCCGGCACAGGAAGCAGTCTCAGACATTGGTCCTGAAGCATGTCTCACCGAAGAACCTAAAAAAGTACAGATTCCCGGACCCTGCCCATGGAGGTTTGGATTCTGCAGACCTGAAGAGGGCCTAGGATCCTGCGTTTTTAGGATGTCTCCGATGGTGTGATGCACTGTCAGGTTTGAGATCCTGGGGCTGGTCCAACCCCATCACTAAACAGCCAGGAAAATTAGATCTCAAATGACGGCAGTATCCCGCCTACAGTCATACGGGTAGTAAGCGGCAGAGTCGGGATTTGGATCCAGGTGGGCCTAGTTGCCACATCACTCCTCTCCTGGGAGGAAAAACCCGGCAGAAGCTGACTTGAATATCTACCACATCTCTGCAAGTGGAACAACTGTCTAAGCTTGGAACTGATAGAAAAAGTCACAAGGCAAAAAGATGGATTCAACTAAAATATTTGCAATTTCTAGAAAACTGACTTCCATACAGATAAAAATTCATGAAAGACAAAAAGGATAGCATACTAGAAGCAATATTTGCAGCAAATATGACAGTTAATATACTTGTAATTATCTAATATCTATCTAAACAGTTCATTCAACTAGATCAGAAAATCATCAAGCCTCTAATTGGCTAAGTAAGCAAAGAGTTTAAGTGTATACAAAGCACAATAATTAGTAAACAAATATTGAATGGAGAATGTTTAACCTGGTTGATAAACTTTAAAATGTAAGTTAAAACAAGGAACCATTTACACATGTTAGACTATTTTTTAAAAACGTTATATTTCTGTATGTACTTATATTTCTATCTAAATTTATAGAAAAGGATTGGGAAGGGTACATATGGTGGAAGATCTGTCTGGCTGCCTCTTGATATCCAGGCTCTCCTTTTTATTACCCTAGCCATTACATTATGAGGGGTGTGGCAACAATGTACTCGGTTTAAGAACTGCACTTCCCAGTCGCCACTGGGGATAGAGGTAAGTTGACGTCATGGAGGTGGGGTTGGGGGTGAGACTTTAGAAGAAAGTCTTTTTTTTATTTTATTTTATTTTTTTTAGGAGAAGCTCTTTAGAGGAGGCATATGGCTGGGAAGCACACACATTGCCCCTCCACCTTTCTCTTTCTCATTGCCTGGAATGCAGACATGATGGCTGGAGCTCCAGGGACCATATTAGACGATGCAGCAACCTTAAGGATAGAATCCATGAACTGAGGATGGCAGAGCCTAAAGTTAGAAGCCTGGGCCCTTTATGACCTTGGGTCCACCATGCAAGCCCAGGAATGCTAAGTCTAGACCTCTCCAATTTGGAAGAAAAATAAACCCCTCTCTTATTTAAGCCAGTGTTACTATAGTTTTCTATTATATGAGGTTGAACCTAAACTTAACTGATACATGCAGTGGAAGTGTAAAGGAAGTTTTCACACTTTCCTTTCAATGCTATATTACTTGCCTTTTTTCTTACAATAAGAATGTATTCATGCATTACCTGTATTATCATTTATTTCGGAGCTCTAGAGAACTTGGCTTGATTGCTAGCCACAGCACTCACTTGCTTTGTGACTTTGGACAGTCAATTAATTTCTCATTTTAATTGCTGCTTCTTCATCTGAAAAGTGGGTGTGAAAATAATAGAGTTTATCTCATTGGTGGTTGTGGAGATTCAGTGAGCAAATGCAGATAAAACGTTTGGCACGGAGCCTGGCTTACAGCTATTGCTATACTTCATTATGCTACCATGTGGGCGCTAGTGGTGGCAGAACCAATCAGAAAAACCCAGCACATGTTGGTGTGTAAAAAACCAGGTTGCAAAACTGGCACGTGAGAAGGATCCTTTGTGAAAAATTATTTTTATCTCTCTCTCTATGTGCATCTATGCAAGCAGAGAGTTCTGCAGGGGTGGTTGCCCAAATGTTAGTAGTGGTAGTTTCTGGGTAATAGAAATTTTGCTTTTTCTATATGGTTGAAAAAGAGCATGTATTATTTTTTGAGCAGGAAAAGAAAAATAGAAAAAAGAAAAGAAAAAAAATCCTTTGGAAAATATAATAATTCACACCAAGAATCAATGAAGTAGTCATACCCTTTGACCCAGTTACCTCATCTTGGGAGCTGACCTAAGGAAACAATTCAAATAGAGAAAAAAAGCTATACCCACAAAAACATTCACCACAGCATTATTTTAATAGGGGAAAACACGTAACCACTTAAGTGACTTACATTAGGGTAATGGTTATTAAATTATTCACTCGTTGGAACATTGTGCAATTAAAATGAGAAAGATGATGACCGTGTAGCAACATGGAAAAAGGCTTATGATAGAATGAGCAGCAGAAGAGGCAGCATGCAGAATTAGATCTGTGCCAGACCTAATTACAACTGGGCAAAAATATTACATCCATTTGGATGAGGGCTAGACGGGAACACAGGCAAATAAAAGCAGTTGATTTGTTGGGGCCACCGAGGGTGGATAATTTTTTTTCTATTCATCTCAAATTGTTTAATATTTCTATAATGCTGTTTATGGAATTTTTTAAAATTCCAGGGAAGAGAAAGGGAAGCAAAGAAGGTAGAAAAGAGATCTGGGACTCTCCCAGAAGGAGATCCTGAAAAAGAGAAATTTAGAAGCAACCTAAAATGCATGAGCAAATCTGGCTCAGTCTTCTACCTGGGAGGCCCCAGAAGTTGCATCTCCTTTGCTCTCTCACTTGGAAGTTAAGCTAAGGACCAAAATAGTCGCCTGACGTTAGGGAGGCAGTATTTTAGCTGATGATAAAGCCAGGGTTAAGAATGTTCTTCAGGGGGAAGCGGGAGTGACTCAGTCGAAAGAGGCCCCATTTACCATATGGGAGGCCCCGGGTTCGCTTCCCGGGGCCTCCTTGTGAGGGCAGGCTGGCCCGCGCAGCCTAATGGGCTGATGCAGCGGGACCTCACAACAGGAAGCGGGTGTGGCTCAACCGATAGAGCCCCCGTTTACCATGTGTGAGGCCCCGGGTTCGCTTCCCGGGGCCTCCTTGTGAGGGCAGGCCGGCTCGCGTGGCGCGAGGGGCTGATGCAGCGGGACCTTACAGCGAGGGGAAGATAAGCAGACATGGAGAAGACACACAGCGAATGGACACAGCAAGCACAAGCAGCAAGGGGGGGATAAATAAAAATAAATAAATCTTTGGGAAAAAAAAAAAAGAATGTTCTTCAGGGAAGTGGATGTGGCTCAAGCAATTGAGCTCCTGCCTACCACATCGGATGTCCTGGGTTCGGTTCCTGGTGCCTCCTGGAGAAGACGAGCAAGACAGTGAGCTGGCATGATGGGCTAGTGCGGTGAACTGATGCAACAAGATGACACAACAAGGAGACACGAAGAGGAAACACAATGAGAGACAACAGAGCAGGGAGTGGAGGTGACTCAAGCGATTGAGTGCCCCTCTCCCACATGAAAGGGCCCAGGTTTGGTTTTCGGTGCCTCCTAAAGAGAAGATGAGCAGATACAGAAAGCACACAGTGAATGGACAAAGAGAGCAGACAGTGAGCACAAACAAGGAGGGGGTGGAATAAATAAAATAAATCTTAAAAAAAAAAAAAGCTCTTCATTTGTGTTCTACTCATTTTAACTCGCCTCTTCCCTCAGCATAATACAGCATCTTAACCCAACAGACCAAGTCTTTAAATCTGAGAATTTCAGGCACAGTGGCAAGCCAATTATGTAGATATTTTAAAGCAGAGTGTCCTTTTAAGAGCTTCAAATTTTAACCTATAGTTTCTAATATGGTGCTCTGAGTACAGTGTTGATAAATCGTCTTACTTCAGTACAGCCACGGAATTCATTCATTTATGCAGCTAGCAATTATTTAAGGAGTGCTTGTGAAGTGTGCTGGACAGTATTAGGCCCTGAAGGGATGTGAAAAGAAGTTCGACATCTACCTGCCTGTCCCCTTCTGGCTGCCTAGAAGGTGGATAAGGAGGATGCAACCTGAGGAGCCATCCTTTGTCCCTGAGGATGGAGCACAAAGAGACACCAGGTCAGCTCTGCATTGCTTCTCTTCGAATTTCTTTACAGAAAAGAAACAAACTTTTATCTTGTTTAGGCTGAAAAAGGGAAGGAAAGGGAAGGAAAGAGAAGGAAAGGGAAGGAAAGGGAAGGAAGAATGCTCTTTAGATTGGGATCATTTGGAAAAGTCGATCGTGCTTGGTATTGATGAGATTTTTAGAGAAATGAGCACTAGTAGCAAACTGGCAGGAGTGTGAACCGGGCAGACTTCCTGGAGGGCAGTTTGCCATTGTGTATCCAAACAAAGGGTGTGCATATTCTCAGAGTCAGCAAGTCCACTTCTTGGAATTTATCCTGCACCTAAGGAAATGATCAAGCCAGTGCATAGAAATATTTACATAAGCCATTCATCACAGAGTTCATAATAACAAAAAAAATTAAACTCTCAGTTTCATCAAAAGAAAATGGTAAGCTAAATTTTGGCACAACCATGCAGTGAAAACACAATGGAGCCATATTAAAAAAATAGGATCTAGATATAAATTTGACATGGAAAGAAGCCCACCACATTATCAGGCAAAACAAATGACTCCAAAGCAAGATATATATTATCTCATTTTTGTAAGATTGTATATTAAAATATGTTCATTTGTATATAAGAATTTCTGGACAGATACATGCCAGAATTTTAACAGTGGCTATTTTTGAATGGCAGGATTACAAATTGTATCAGTCAGTTTAGATTCAATTACACTGCTTTAACAAACAACCCCCGAAAATCTACTGGTTTACACCAGCAAATGTTTCCCCTTTCTGCTCCTAACTCTTGTGTTCAGCTGCACCCTGCTGGGCATCTTCTTCTCTCTGGGACCCGGGTTGACGAAACAGTTCTATCTGAACATTGCAGCTCACCACGACGGAGGGATGAGAACACGGACCACCCACTGGCTCTTACAATCCCTGCTGGGCAAGTCACACGGCCCCACCCGGGTTCAAGGGCAGGGACATATAATCCTCCTGCAGGCCCTCGGGGAGAGGCACCCCAAGCAGGGGCAGCAAATGTTTTGAACAATAATGCAATCTACACACAAGCTGTTCCATCCTATTGTTTAAAGCTCTGTTCTTTGCAGCATGGGGTGGAGAGAGAATGTAGTTCTGGCTCAGGAAGAGACAGGGTCTTGGTTCTCAGTGGTAGTACCCCAAGGAGGGAAAGTATAGACCCGGAGTCCAGCTACTCAGCTCCAGGCAGAGATGGCAGCTTCAACACTGGGGCCAGAAAGAGGCCAGGATCTGGCTTCATTGAAGAGTCAGGACAATTGACGTGGCCCCATGGTAAGTATAAAACAAGGATGTAACAGAGAGTTCTAGATATAACAGAAAGTTCTGGATGTTCAGAAGTGCCAGGCCAGCTCTGCTGCTACTTATGACTGACATGACTTGAGTCAAGTTAGAGAATCTCTTTCAATGTCCCCATGTACAACGGAAATACTAATAGCTCCTGCCCACTTCACACTACCTGGGAAGGGGAAGGGGTGGCTCAGTCGCAGGACTTTAAAATTGTTAGTGCCCATCACACGGAAGGTTCCGTTCGTCAAGCTGCAACTACACATGCACATGTGTTACGTTTCCCCCAACTACTCTCATCATCTCTAATCGTCAAAGCAGGATGTCCACCCCTTTGACTTGTGATCGTGTGCTTTTCAGTTGGGCAGGTGGAAAGAGGGAAACCAAAGTCCCAATATGGAGGAAGAGAAACCATTTGATGGATGAGGCAAGGACAGCCCGGGGTATGGAGGGGCCATGGCCCCTCCTTCCTCCTGATCCTCTCAGGAGGCCTGACAAGTAGGTGGAGATGACAGTAACCAGGGCTTTCCAAACCCATCTGATGATTACAGCCATTTAGGAAGCATTTAAAGACTAGATTCCTAGACTCCACCTCCTGGAGACTGACTCACCTGGGGACGTTGGGACCAGGCTGAGTCACGGAAGATGATCGGTGCCATCTCCACTGGGCCCTGGCTCCCGTCCAACCCCTCCACAGAGGCCTTGTGAGGTGCCCCTGCAGGGAGGGCCCCGGCATCTCAGGTGGCACGAGCCCTGGAAGCTGGGGGAAACCTGAGAGAGGCCCCATTATCTGATGTCACACCTGTTCGGGCCCCATGCTCACTGTTAGAATATCAAGATCGGGGAAGACTCTCCTGGGCAGCACTGCTCACTCTGCAAGCTGCCCCAGGGCAGACTCTCCAGGGCACCAGAGGCAGAGGAGGTAGTAAGGTAAACGTGTCCCCTCTCCTACTCCCGGTCCCTCAGTCCCAAATGTGTCCCGGGCCCCCACAGCTCACCCATACACCTTTCCTGACAACCCTGGAATTTCTCTCTTTATACATCCATTGACACTGCGGTGAGTTCCTTGAGAGCAGGACAGGTCGTATTCCTCTGCCTGCCCAGTCAGTGCCTGGCACACCATTAGTGCTTGCTAAATATTTCATGAATAAAGGAGAGGTGGTTACACTTACCATGTTACCACAGGGTCAGAAAAGGACTGATAGTCACTCCCACCCACTGGGCACACGGGAAGGCATGTGCATCACCTCTGGTGATGGGGAGTCACCCAACTAGAGGCCCAGCTTAGCACGTCTCAGTCTGCAGCAGTATTGAATTAATTTTGGCATCGTGGTACCCTTTGATATAAGGTATCAAAGTTATAGAGCTTCTTAGGAAAATGCTCTTCTCTCTCACTCTCTCACACACACAGAGCATACAATTTCTAGTCTAAGAGCATCAGCCTTTAAAAATGGGGAAAACTTTGTTATATAAGAATGCCAGGTCATGAATGTAGAAGGAATGAGAGAAGTAGAAATTATCATTTTGCAGCCTCCAATTTAATAATTGATTTAGGTAAGGATCATCAAAGGATGTCAAAATCATTGGGCAAATGAGTCTTAGAGAACACAATATTTATTTGGTCTCAAGGTATTACCCCACAGATAATCTATTAACTTCTAAGAGAAAGATACCTGGAGAGACTGGGCACCACCACCTTCGTTAAGTGGATCAAAATTTGCATTACTGATAGTGAGCTGACCTGATATTACGTACCCTGAGGTACACAATATCTGTGTACTATTCTTGCCAAAATTATTTAACCTGAATCCAATCATTAGGAAACAATTAGACAAATCCAGAATGTGAGAATGTAGCATATTCTACAAGACAAGTAGTCTGGACTACATAAAAAATTCAGTCAGTGTATGAAAAACAAACAAAAAGGGCGCTGTTTTAAAAGATACATAATAATTGATCAAAAAAATAACAAAGAAAAACAAATAAAAGATACATAATAATTGAAAGCATAAAACTTAATTACACTCTGTATCCCCCAGAAAAGACATTTGAGAGACATATGAGGATATTTGAAAATGGACTGCATATCACTGCACTGTTAGTTTTCTTAGGTTGTTAACAGTGTTGTGACCATATAGAAGAATGTTCTTTCTCTTGATGCCTACAACTTCCTTCCAAATGGTTCAGGGGGAAAATTACGTATATGTAAAGTAAATATGGCAAGAGAGGAACAGCTGGTGCATCTCGAGGGTGACCACAAAGTTTAAAACATGGGCATTTTTTACAGACTGAAGAGGTCCTTGATGATGTCATGAATATTTGCCTGTTTCCAGTCATTACGGACACCCTGTCCATGAAAGATAGGGGGTTTACATTGACCTATCCTTTCAACTTCTCTGTGGGTTTGACATCTTGGAAAACAAAATGTGGGGGTTAGGGAGAAGGAATCTTAGCCCTAGACCAAGCCTCTGGGCCCCAGACCAGAACTCCACACTCCAGGAAGGACCCTGGACAGAGGGCAGGGCCACAGTCAAGGCAGGCTCTAGATGGATCTACCAGGCTACTTCAGTAAAACCGCGTGCCCGTTTCTGCAGGGAAAATGACAGCGGAGGATCAGACACCGCAGGTCTTCCCTGAATTCTTCCTGCTCTCTGCTTTCCTTGGCTCCACCTACCTTCACTCTCAATAGACAGCTCAGGGGGAGAGGAGAGGATGCACTCAAGAGGGTCTGTGTGGCTCCTGGCCCCAAACATACCTGGCTGCCTGCAGAGAAGGGGCAAGGCTCGCTCTGATCTTGCCTACTGTTCTCAGAACCCAGCAGACCGCTGCGGTGGACAGATGCATGGGTCCCATGGCACTCCCTTCTCTGCTCTTTCTGGGACGCAGGGGCTGGAAACCTGAGAACAACATCCCCCAGCATCTCTTGCCAGCAAGGATTTGCTTTAGAGTCCACCAATGAGAGGCGCTTGTAGAAACCGTTACTCTCCTCCAGCAGTGGCTGGCAGGCAGACAGACAGCAAATGTGAGGTTCTGCAGCATCTTCCGGGCATTTCCATATAAATTACCTGCTTCAGTGCTGCTGGCAGCTGAGACTAGCTGCAGCAGTTTCCTGTGATTCCTGAAACTTTCTGATTTCCTGACAGTTGGTGATGGCTTTCTCTGGCTTTCAATTCCCCAGGCCTTCCAACGGTTTTATAAATAGCTCATTCCTATATTATAACCCTTCCTGCTTAAAATATTCAGGGGGGAATTGGTTTTCCCAGCTCATACAGCTGCCTCAGAACCTCACTCCAGAGTGAGGAAGCTTCTCTTGGGGAGGTGTTTCCCCGTAAAGATTTCCAAAATTCATGACTTGGTACCAAAAAGACAAACAGAGGCTGATGCAGGAGACGAGCAGTTTCTAGCTGGGGAACGCAGGCTGGTCTGCGAGTCCCGAGATGCTGGGTGGGGCACCGGTTCCTGGACCAGGAATGTCCTCCCATCCACTGCACTGCAGCCATCCCCCTGGGGATGCCGGCGCCAGGCGATGACAACACAGAGCAGAGACAGCACGTGCCAGCAGCAGAGTGATGCCTGCAGTGCCAGCCCAGCCTTCAAAGTCCACCCAGCACTGCCCCAGGGTACAGGAACATCTGGTCACCCTCCTGGCACAGGGGAGGGGATTCTCTGCTGCCAGGCCTCCTGGAGTCGAGGCAGGAGAGTCAGCAACAGAGAGTCCAGCACAGCCAGACCCTCCCAGGAGCACCGAAGACCCCTGGAAAACCAAGAGGCCTGGATGTGACTGCCTTATCTTACCACTTTCAATCCGCACCCTCCACCAGTGCCCCTCCTGAGTCTGTGGATCTGTAATCAAGGCTCCCCAGGACCCCTAACGCCCCTCCTCCCACCCTCCCCTACATACCTGTGATCTAGCAGCAACAAGCCCTGGTCCAGCAGCACCTTCACCTCCTTGTTTGCCCCAAACATGCCCCACAGGGTCAGCTGGGGCTCAAACTGCTGCCAGTGCTGGGAAAACCAGAAGGTCAGAGGGTCAGGTACCTGAGGGTGGGTAGCTGGCTGAACTACTCTGGACAATGTGTCTGGAGGCAGGGTGGAGGGCAAGGGAGGGTCCAGACCAGCCTAAGGATCTCGGCACCTGACCCTTGAGCACTGCTTAGCCACGTCTAGGTCAATGGGCCATCAGAGAGGTGGGCAACTTCATGTCCACTCCACGTCCAGGCTGAACCCCAGCTCCCTTCCCTCCTCCCCTCTGCCTGGCAGGGTATGGTCAGCTCCAGCCAGGGTGCTGTGGTCCCAACTTCTATCTGGAGCAGCTCTGTGTTTTATCTGTCATCATCTTTTGAGCTTACTGTCTGAGATTTCTCTGCTGCTTAAAATATTTGGAAACCCTTTATCTAGTCCATTCCCTCACATCGCTGAGAAAAATGAGGTTCAGAGAGGTGAAAAGATTTGTGCCCCAGGTTACAGTGGAATGGGGACTAGAACCCAGGTCTTGCAGGCTGCCTAGGTCCTCCTCGCTGCACCGCCACCCAGTGGGCCTGCACATCAGGCCCAACCTCCATCTGCCAAGCCCAGAGGGCTGCGAGTCGTGTTTGTGTGTGTGTATAGGGAAGAGGGAGCGAGAGACTGACTGTGCAAGGCTAAGGAGGAGGGAGGGGTGTACCACAGCCCCTGACCCCTTACCTGGTGCGTGATCCCCACATCTGTACGTAGCCCCATGGCCAAAACTTCCTCCAGCCTGAAAGAAAAAGCACAAAGGAGTCTTGCAGAGGAGGCCTTGTGCCTCTCTCACTCTTCAAACCCTGCGTTGGGATGTGTATACGGGAGGCTTCTGGGGGCCATGCAGAATGGTGTGTGGGTGGGCTGGGGGGCAAGACTGGGAAACAAAGGTGTGCATGTGGGGGTGGGTTTGGGGGTGCAGGGGACCCCGGGTGAAGGACACTGCCCTCAGATGCTCACTGTTCCAGCTGGCCCAGGGGTACCCGCTTCCGGGTGCCATGACCAAACAGCTTCACCTCCTTCATCCAGTTGTCAGGCTCCAGGGTCTGGATGCGAGCCTCCCGGGTATGGCCCCCGGCCCCCTGGGGCATAAATCGCCCATGGGCCCCTGACAATATCAACCACCACCGCCACGTTAACTGTAGCTAACACTGTGTGCTTTCCAACGTGAAATCAGTGGTTCTCGAAGTGTGGACCCTGAACCAAGAGCATCTAACGAATTAAAATGTACACCCTCGGGGCCCCACCCAGACCCTGGGGGTGGGGTTTGAACGCGCCCTCGAACGCGCCCTCCCAGTGATTCTGATGCAGGCTAATCACTGAGAACCACCGGCCAGGTGAAGACTTTCAAATACACACTCAACAGTGCCCCAAGATCAGTGCTCTCTTGCTGCACTTGACATAGAAGGAAACACACCCGGGAAGGTTAAGCAACCCAAGATCACTCAGCCAGAAAGTGGCAGGCCCCATGACACTCCTTTCTTGAGTCACCCCTTCTAGTTCCTATAGTTCCTCTCTTATCACAAGACTCACCAGGACCAACACCAAGGTACTGTCCACACTGCCAGTAAGTCCAATTGTGGGTACTGAGCGCCCCCTGTGGGGAGGGAGGAAATAGTCTGCGCAGCATGAAGAGGGTGGGCCCCTGTTTCTGCTCCGGTGAGGGGCAACTGGGTAGAATGTCCCACCCTCTCAGACCCTGGGAACACCCAGCAGACCCCTCTCCCCAAAGGGTCACCATCCCCTGGTCACACCTCAGCCCCAGGACTTACGTTCCGGGCGAAGTTGGAGACCTCATACTGGCGGAAGCCTGCCTCCCGCAGGGCTGTCCGTCCCTCCTGGTACATCTCGGCGGCAAGCTCAGGGTCAGGGATTGGCAGGGTGCCCTGCTGTACCTGGGTGAAGAGTGTGGTGCCCCGCTCTAGGGACAGCTGGTAGAGGGAGATGTGGTCGTCACAGTGGTGCAGTAGCTCCTGCAGCTGCCCGAGCCATGGCCCCACCCGCTGGGCGGGCAGCCCCAGCATCAGGTCCACAGACACGCGCCCGGGGAAGAGGCGGCGGGCATCGGCCAGTGTCCGCAGAGCATCCCTGGCTGAGTGTGTCCGCCCCAGCAGCTGGAGCTCAGTGTCATCCAGGGACTGGAGAGAGAGGGCTGGGTGTAAGCATACGGGCCAGCCCAGAGTGGGACAGGACCAGCTCGGCCTTCCTGTAGACACAGATACAGGGGAAACTGCTGGATGCAGCACAAGCCGGAAGGCGGGAGGGTGGGATGGTCAAGCCAGTACCAAGGGCGACCATTCACTGAAGGCTTACTGGGTGTCTAATTTCATCTTTATGACCCTCTGATATTAGATCATTCTACAGATGAGGAAACTAAAGCTCATACAATGCCATAAAGGTACAAAATTGGGCCTGGAATTCAGGACTGACTCCAAAGCCAACAAACTTTTAAAATTTTACTTTTCATTTTGAAATATTTCAAACTTACAGAAAAGTTGAAGGAAAAGCACAATAAACACCAACTGACAGCATTTTGCCACATTTGCTTTGTCTTTCTGTAAATATATACATATATGATTGTTATTATGTTTAATCATTCAAGAGTAAGTTACAGACCAGCATGGTGCAAAAGAACTTTCTGCAGTGGTGGAAATGGTCCATATCTGCACTGTCCAATTCAATAGCCACTGGGCACATGTGGCTATTGAGCACTTGAATTAAATTTTAAGTTAAATTTTAAAAAGCTACATGTAGCTAGTGGCTACTGTATTAGACAATGCAGCTATAGATATTGTACCCCTTTTTTCATTAATATTTAAGTGTGTAAATCCTAAGAACAAGGATATTCTCTTACCTAATCACAATCCAATTACACAGTTTGGGAAATGTAATATCGATACAATACCATTATCTAATACCCAGTCATAATCAAATTTGGCCAATTGTCCCCATAATGACTGCGGTAATAATTTCCTCCTACCCCAGTCCAGGATGCAATTGGGGATTGCACATTGCATTCAGTCATCATTGTCTCTTTAGTCTCATTCAATCTAGCCTTTCATGAATTTGACATTTTTGAAGAGTTAGACTAGCTGCTTTTTAAATATCTCTTAATTTAGGTTTTCCTGATGTTTCCTCACAATTAGATTCAAGGTATGTATGTTGGGCAAGAATATCTTGCCAAGATATCCCATCAGGAAAAGCCCCAGATCCCAAGTCTGATGATAAACGGGCCATGTATTAGAAGGTGGGGCATCCTGGATAGGAAACACAGGGGTCAACCTTACATTTCCTCTTACTTAAAAACCTTCGAGGGCTTCCCCATTACCCCTAGGATAAAACCCAACCTTTTAGTATGGTGCTGAAGGCTTTTGGGCCCTACCTTGCAGCCTGGTCTCCAGCCTCTCCGGTGACAAGGAATTACTCACGGTTTCCCCCAAATGTGCAAGGTTCTTCCATATCCTGTGCTTTTTCCTGGAATGCTGCCCTTCCACAACCTCTTACCTGGTGAACTCCTCTTTCTCATTCAAACATCATCTCCTCCAGAAAGCCTTCTGGCTGAACTGTCCTTCAGGCTAAACACTGAAAGCCCTTTGTAGAGACCCCCTTTCTAGGCAGCACTTACCATGTTGCAATAGTCTGACTACATGCCTGTCTCCTCGTGTCTGCTCATTCATGTAACAAATCTTTTTTAAGCATCTACTACGTGCCAAAACTATGGTCGGTGCTTGGAATACAATAATGAACAAAAAGGCCTGCTCCCTGCCTCATGGAGTTTATGTGTCACCATCTACTTTTCAGTGCCTACTGTGTCCCAGGTCTGGGCACTCAGAAGAGTTCAACAAAGGTTTACCCAGTGAGTGAATGCAACCACAGGAGAGACAGCACAGAGGTCTGGGTGCATAGGGGTGTGGTGGGAAAGATGGTTACCTGCAGGCCAATGGACAGCCTGTTGACTCCCGCTTTCCCAAACGCTGCCAGCCTGGAACCTGGGGCCGAGGTGGGGTTGGCCTCCAATGTGACCTCCACATCTGCGGGCAGGTGGGTTGCCTGAGCCACTGCCTCTAGGACAGCAGCCACAGTGTAGGGACTGGCCAGGCTAGGGGTTCCCCCGCCAAAAAACACAGACTCCACGCTGGGGGAAGAGGATGGAGAAGATGAGATCTGGGGGAGCCCTGTCCCATCCATCCCCCAAATTAATTCCCAAGACCCCACCTACAGCCACCGGTACCCACCACCGCACTCCACTGAGCCGCAGCAGCGTCTGAGCCTCTGTCACCAGACAGCTCCGCACCGTGGCCTCCTCCACGCCCCGAGGGATGTACTTGTTGAAGTTGCAGTAACTGCAGCGCTTCTCGCAGTATGGCCACTGGGGGCAGGGGATGTATGGGCGGGATGAGTGGTGGCCCCGGGTGCCCTAGCCACTTCCGGGGCTCAGCCGCACACACCCCTGTCGACATGGGCTACATCTGAACCGCACAACCCCACTAGGTAGGTCAGTCTGGCATTATTATGCCCACTTCAAAATGAGAAAACTGAGGCTCAGAAAGGAAATGACTTGGTCAAGGTCACCGAGCTGGCGAGCGCCAGGTTAAAAGTCTTCGGACTCCGCGGCTGGGCTCTGACCACGACACGGCCCCGCCAGGGTACCGCGTCCAGTCCGTGACCTCTTCTGGGGGCGGGGAAAGATGGCAGGTGGGTTCACAGCGCGTCAGGCCGCCAGGCCGGGGCGCGCCCCGCGGGCCCCGCCTCTCTTCTCCCCCACTCACGTGGACATAAAGCGCCGCGCGCTGGCTCGGGGGCACTGGGCTCGGCTGTCCTCCAGCGCCCTCCGCGCGGTAGCACCTCTGGGCCGCCAAGGCCGCTGCCGCCCTGCAGCGGGCCCGGGCTCCGGGGAGCGCCATGGCGCCGAGTGTGGCGCGGGGCAGGAATCCCAGCCGGATTGCAGAGGCGGGCCGGGGTGGGGGGACTCCCCGGCGGAAGGAGCGCGGGCTGCGTGACCGCGCGCCGGTCCGCCCCTCTGGCGGAGAAGCGCAGGGAGGGCCCCGGGCCTGGTCTGCGGCGCCACCTCCTGGGCACCGGCGTCCTCATCGCAGGCTCTTTCCCGCCTGTCCCAGGCGGCCTTGGAGACGGGCTCCTCCGGGTAGGTTCCCACCCAGGAACTCTTAGTTCGTCCACTCATTTACTTCACATTTGTTGTGCCTGGCCCAGAGCTGGGCACTGGGGATACGCAAGTGCGTAAGTCCAGGCCGCAGTGGGCCAGGAGTGAGGCAAACCATCAGGCGAGGACCAATACTAATTCAGCACCTGCTGCGAGGGCGGGCTGTTGTAAGAGTCCTGGGAGTCAGTGCGGGAGGAGAGGACCCTTGGGTCGGATCTTGCAGCCGCAAAAAATTCTAGGGGAATCGCCATGGCCAGGAGGGGTCAGGTCAACCCTGGCACCCCGGGCTGCACCTGCTGCGAAGGGAGCTGGAGATGGTGTATAAAGGAGAGGCAGGGTACAGGTGAGGGGCTGGGAACGCCCCCGAAGAACTTTCCTACAAAGTGGCTCTCGGCAGGTCACTGAAGCTGTTTCCTCCTTTGTCAAGTGGGGCTAGAGCTGACTTCATAGGGTTGTTGGGAAGATTTCAAAAGAAAATGTATATACGAAAGCACCTAGCATAGTGCCTGGCACCTGGATTCCTAAACACTATCATTTTCTAAAAAGGAAGGAGGAGGCTGCTGCTGCAGGGGCAGACATACTGGGAGTAAGGGGTGCAGACAAGAGGAAAGTTCCCCTCTGTGAACTGGGTACCTTTATGCCTTTGGGGACCCAGCTGTTTTTATTTCCGGGGTACAGCTACAGCCTGCTTTATCTGGCCCTGCCCATCAGGGGAGCCCAAGGTTCAGTGATTTAAAAAAAAAAAATCAAAATTGTGTTGGTTGGGGGTGGGTGGGAACCATGGGGGGTGATCAAGAGTATGGGGCTTCTTTTTACTATTTTTTTTTTAGGAGGTACCAGGGATTGAACTGGGACCTCTTACATGTGAAGCAGGCACACAACCACTGAACTACACCTGTTCCACAAGGGGCTTCTTTTTGAGGTGATAAAAATGTTCTGAAATTGTGGTGCTGGTAGGACATTGCTGTGAAAATATAACCATTGAGTTGTACAATTTAAATGGGTGAATTGTTTGGTATGTGAATTATACCTCAATAAAGCTGTTTTGTATTTTAAAAAGAATACTTATTACCTGACTAATCTGTCAACAATGTGAAAAAGAATTAAATGAAATTTGATTTTAAAAATTGGGTTGGCTATGGTAAACAGTTTGGTGGGTCCTCAGAAAGTTAAGTATAGAATTACCATATGACCCAACAATCCCACTTCTAGGTATATACCCAAAAGAATTGAAAGCAGGGACTCCGACAGATATCTGTACACCCATGTTCGTGGCAGCATTATTCACAATAGCCAAAAAGAGGAAGCAACCCAAGTGTCTATCACTGGAGAATGGATAAACAAAATGTGGCATATACAGACAATGGAATATTATTCAGTCATAAAAAGGAATGAAGTTCTGGTACATCCTACAAAATAGATGAACTTTGGGGGACTTTTGGGAAGATGGTAGACTAAAAAGACATGGGACTCTTCTTCTCTCCCAGAAAAATAGCTAAAGGACAGGCAGAAACGGCCTAGAAAAAATCTTCTGGGGTTTAGGGTACCAGGGAAGACTGGACACTGCCCAGAAGAGAGAGGGACAAAGGAAAACAATAGCAACGGCAAAACTGGGAATAAATAGATCTTTAAAAAAATAAAAAAAATAAACGCTACGGCAGCTACTGCTGTCACCCTCCTCCACATTAAAGATACTTTTGTATACTCAGGCCTCTGGGCTTGCAGCTACAGACAAAGGAGGCCCCAGAGATCTACCTCCCGGGGAGAGGGACACAGCCTAGGGCTGACTCAGCTTTTGACCCACAAATTTGGTCTGC
>JAQZBX010048460.1:0-20195 GCA_029593785.1 Cabassous unicinctus
TTGTAGTGAAATCTATTATTTATTTACTACAATGTGGCAGGCACTATGAAGGCATTGTCTTATTTTATCCTGTAAGTGTCTTTGAAGTAGATTCTACTTCTGCTTTCTAGAAAATTAATAGAAACTTGGAAAATTATCCCACCAGGTGCATTAGGTGTGATTTAAACCCATGTAGTTTGACTTCAGAGTTGGCCTTCTCAAACACTAATGTAAATATATTATAATAGCATATACATGAATAAAGAAATACTTTTTTGGAGAAAGGTAGACAATAAATAGGTGAGTATGTTAAAAGTAATAATAATTTAAACAAGAAAGTGGAAAACAGTGAAAAAAGTGATGTAACAGTGACTAAGGGTGGTGGGGTTCCTCTTTAGATTAGATGTCACAGTGAACCAAGAGCAAGAATTTGAATTGTTTAACCATTTCAAGGGATCAAAGACAATGAGTGGAAAGGACAAGAGTAAAACTATTAGAGGTAGTTATATGGAAGGTAAATTTAATTTGACCTGGATGAGTATCATTATCCATTTTCCTCTATTCTAACTTGAACAGCTCCTTGTAGCTTAATCTGTATTATTATTATTCAACTCACATAAAATCAAGATTAAGAGAAATAAAACACAAGCATCTTCACTATGAAGTCTTTGTATGTCTTTCTGTCATCATCACTCAGTGTGCAGTTCAAATGCCACCTCCTTATAGAGGACATGAAATCTGTCATTTGTTTATTCTTTTTATTGTACTAGTTACTAATACACTAGTTACTAGTATACTATGATACTAATATTTAATAGTATCTAGACTGTCTTATTCTTTCAATTTTGGTTGCATTATATATGTTATTTTTGTGTAATCCATTTACTTTTTAAAAATAAAATAATTAGTATATAATAATATTATATAGTTCAAAGCAAATCATAAAAAAAATGGTTGTAAGCAAAAAACTTTCCATTCTTCACCAGAGGCTCTCAATATTCCTTCCCAGAGGCAAACACTGTTTTCTGTAACTTAAGATTTTTCAAATATCTTTGCAAATACAAGCATTTTCACATACTGTATATGCATATCTGTTTATGTCATTAGTGTGTGCTAACATTTGCATTTTACTACTCAGTATCTTGATGTACTTTCCATATCAGTCCATAAAGATGTAACACATTATAAGTTTCCTTCTTATGCATGACTTAGTTTCCTAGCTGCCATCACAGATAACATAAAAATGGATTGACTTAAGATAGATTCAGATTTCAGATGTTGGAGATTATTTTATGAATCCTGAAAAGAGAAAGATTATGTTTTTAAACTAATATATTCCTATGGGTATGACACCTTTTGATTGCATTAAATTTGGATGAGGGACCTTTGATTAGATTACTTGATAAGATTGCTTTTAGGCTTTTGATTGGACTATGTAAGTGGAGTGAGATTCATGTTAAGTCTTTGCCCTCTTGCTATGTCTGATAAAAATGGAGACAGAGAGAGACACACACAATGAGACACAGAGAAAAAGAAGCTGCTATATTTTATCCTGCTATGTGAGGAAGGACTAGAAGATACCTTAAGCATGAAGCCCCCAAGAGGCTGAACCCATGGAGAAGTTTAAGAAGAGATAAGTCCTATGCTTTATAGCTGATGGCTGAATTCCAGGAGCTGGGCTCTGAGAGATGATAGATTCTGGAAGGGAAGGCAGAGACCTTGGTAGATTGGCAGCAAATTTCACCACATGCCAGTTGAATTTGGTGAGAAAGCATCATCCTTGGGTTTGTGTTTTTCACAGACTTGGAACTGTAAGTTTTACCATAAATAAATCCCATTTCAAAAATCCAAATCCATTACTGGTACTTTGCATCAGCAGTCCATTGGAAAACTAAAACAAGAGGCTATAAGGCTTGCTACTTCTAGGAGATGGTATCTTCTGGCTGGCCAGCAATCCTCAGGGTTCTTTGTTTTTTCCCTGTCAGTTAAAGGGCAATGTCCTCTCATTTGTCTTCTAGATTCTGTTGACTTCCAATTCCCTGCTCCTCCACCAGGGTTTGCTTTCATAAAACCTCCAGTAATAGGATTAAGACCCAACCATTCAGTTGGGCCACACTATAACTAAAAATAATATCTTTGTCAGTTTCTATTTACAGTGGATTCTTACCCATAGGAATGGATTAAAATGGAATATATGACATTTTCTGGCCCAACTGCATTATACTCCATCAAAAAGGTGTACTAAAATTGATACATCAAGCCATCTTGATGGTTATGTCCAATCTTTGTTTATGACAAATAATTTGCAATAAATATGTTCTTTTGAATATGTGCAAGTGTAAATTCTCAGAAGTAAAATTGTTGGGTGAAATTGTATATATATTGTATTAGACTGCAAAAGGGGTGCTGATGCAAAGTACCAGAAATCTGTTGGCTTTTACAAATGGAATTTATTTGGGTTAAAATCTTAGTTACAATGCCCTAAAGAGTCAACTCAAGATTGCTTTCTTACCAAAGTCAATTGCCATGTCTTGAAGCATCAGATGGTCACTGATCTCTGCTGGTCTATCCTTCCTGGACTTCCTTTAAGACTCCATGGGCTCAGTTTCATCCCAATCTCAGCTGTAAACTGTCAGTGAATGGTTCATCTCTCCCCAGGGCCCCAGGATCAAGCATAACAAAGCTCTCTCTCTTCCTGTGTGTCTGCTTGAGTGAGTGTCCATTTATAGAGGTCCACCAAGGGGGCAAGTCTCAACCTGAATCATGCCTTACTGATGTGGTTGAATCAAAACCCTAATCTTAACAGATAATTTAATCAAATACATCTTAGCTGAATCTAATACAATCAAAGGTTATCACACCCAGAAAAATAGATTAGTTTATAAATATAATCTTTCTCTTTTTGAGGATTCATAAAATAATCTCAAACTGTCACATGTATTTTCAAAATTAATGTTCAAAATGCCATCCAAGTGGTTGTAGTCAAATCCTTCCCCCACTTCCTGTAGTTAGATGCTGGATAACACTAATTCTTTGCTGTCCTATAATTTTGCCTCTTCCAGAATGTTATATAAGTTAAATCATATAGTGTAGAATCATTTGCAATCTTTCTTCTTTTGAGTAGCATAATGCATTTGAGATTTATCTTTGTCATTGTGGGTATCAATAGTTTATTCCTTTATATTGCTAAGTAGTATTCCACTTATGTAAGTATCACAAGTACATTATCTGCTCCAATTGAGAGATATTTGAGTTGCCTCCAGCTATTAGAAATTATGAAGAAAATTACTAAGAATATTCATGTGCAGTTTTTTCACGTGAAAACATGAGTTTTCATTACACTTGAGCAAATACCTAGGAGTGGAGTTGCTTGGTTGTAAAGTAACTATAAGTTTGACTTCATGTACAACTGCCAAACTGTTTTCCAAGTTTAGCATTTTGTTTTATGACCAGAAACGAATACTTTTCCAGTTCCTCTACATCTTTGGAAGCACTTGGTATTGTCAATACTTAAAATTTTAATCATCCTAAGAAATAAGTAGTGATATCTTATTGTGATTTTGTTTGCATTTCCTGAATGAATAGTGATATTGAACATATTTTCATATGCTTTTATTTACCATTTATATCTTTTCTTTGGTAAAATATCTGTTCAAATCTTTCACACATTTTACATGGAATTGTTTGCTTTATTGTTATTGAAAGTTAGGAGATCTTTATCTATTGTAGAAACAAGTCCTTTATCAGACATGTGATTTACAAATATTTTCTCCTACTCTGTGGTTTGTCACTTGAAGAGCAGAATTCCACAATTTCAATAAAATGCAATTTATCAATTTTTTCTTTTTAATGTTTTTATTGTCATATAGGAAATATTTGCCTAACTCAAGGCTTCATAATTGTTCTTCCTTGTTCCCTTCAAGAGATTTTATATGAATGTATAAATTATTATAGACATGTAAAATATTTTCATTATTTTACTTTAGGCAGTTCTTTCTCTTTCTCATATATATAGATTCATTTATGTTTTTTCTAAAATGTCTGAGTAAGCTGCAGACATAATAAACCTTCAGATCTAAATATTTCTATATAAAACTAAGAACTAACAAGTATTTCAAAAAACAGAGAATATTCATGCATAAACACAGTAGTTATCAAAATTAGGATATTAATATTCATATAATAATAATATCTAATCTATAGACAATATTGTAATTTCACCAATTGTCCCAATAATTTCCTTTATATGGAATAAGACATTCCAAGGTCATATACTGCCTTCAGTTGTTGTGTGTCTTTAATCTCCTTTAATCTGAAACTATTCCTGATTCTTTATATTTCATGAATTGACAATTTATGGAGCACAGGCAAGTTATTTTATAGATTGAACTATATTCTTCAGTTTGGGTTTGTCTGATGATTCCTCATGTTTACATTCAGGTTATGCATTTTTGGAAGGGAAAGCATACAAATGAAATGTCATTAAATTTCTTTTTAGAGTGTGTTTAGTTTGCTAAAGGCTGCCAAAGCATATACCAGAAATGGACTGGCTTTTACAATAGGGATTTATTAATGTATAAGCTTAAAACTCTGAGGCCATGAAATTATCCAAATCAAGGCTTCATCAGGAGATTATTTCTCTCTGAGCTGCAGTTTTGGAACATCAGGCACATGGAAATGTTTGCTTGTCCCTCCCTTCTCCTCTGGACCTTGTTGCTTTCAACTTCTGGCTTCAGTGACTTCCTCTCACCTTCTGTGTTACACAGAGTTCAATTTCTGCCTCCTGGGGTCTTCTCTCTCAGATTCTAGGAAGTTTCTCTCTATTTTTGCACCTTGGCCAATTTCAGTTTATAAAACACTCCAGTAAGAAGATTAAGACCCACCCTGGTCTATGCCTTACTGGAGTAATCTAATTAAATGACTCTTAAATGAATTTAATCTATAAAAGGTTCACAGTGAGTTCACACCCATATGGCCAGACCAATTTAAGAAAATAATTTTCTGCTGTCTACAAATGACTCAAACTACCAGAGAGTATCATATCAGGAGGCATATATTGTTGATTAGTACAGGTACTTGACATGTTGACTTTGATCATTTGGTTAAGGTAGTTTCGTGATCTGAAGGTATGTATCCCCCCCAAAATAAAAATATGTCCTTAAACTTAATCCATTCCTGTGGGTGTGAATTCACTGTAAGTAGGACTATTGATGCATTTTCTCAGTTAGATGTGGCCCAGCTCAACCAGTGTGGGTCTTTGTACTGTTACTGGATTCATTTTTAAGCAGAATGAAAGTCAGATACAGAGAGAGCAAGCCAGGGGAAGCAAGAGGCTGAAGATCAATGGAACTTTGAAATGATGAGAGAGGCCAGAAGAGGCTGCCATGTGCATTGTTGTGTGACAGAAGATGCAAATAACAAGGATCATTGGCAGCAAGGTCCAGAATACCAGTTCTTTGGGAAGAAAGCATTGTTTTGATGATTCCTTGATATGGGAATCCCCTAGACTCAGAAGCATGACCTAATGAATTCTTATTGTTTAAATTAATCCATTGCATGCTATTTTCTTGAGAAGCCAAGTAAACCAAAACAGATTTTAGTACCAGAAAAGTGGGGTGATGGTATTGCAAATACCTACAAATGTGGAAATAGTTTTGGGATTAATTTGGTAATGAGTAGAGCCTAGAAGATAAAAGGCTTAGATTGCATTGAAAAGACTGTTTATTGGTAAAAATATGAATGCTAAAGGTAGGAGGGAAGAACTTTAAAGTGAGGAACTTGGAAATTCAGCTGAGGAGATTTCCAAGCTAAGTGTGGAAGATGTAGCCTGGTTTCTTCTTGCAGTTTTATTGTAAAATGGGAGAGGAAAGGGATAAGTGGAAAACTGAGTCCTTAAGCTCAAAGTAGCCAGAAATTGATATTTTGGAAAATTCTCTTTGGAGCCTATCTAGATAGTGTGTGCTAAGCCTTGTGTCAGAAGCAGCTCTATCAGGGACTTCCCTGAGCTTCTGGAAAGTGAACCCCCAGAGAATAGGACTCCATTTGAGAGTTTAACTGAATGTGGAATGAGTCAGCTATTTCAGTGGAAGTCATGTTCAGAAATGCAGTTAGGCAGGAAAAATTTGTGGAAAGTCTTTCTGTGTGATTGTTTGGATACTTATGAACTTCAATCCAAACTGACAAGGGTTTTACAACATTTATATGAGAAGAAACATTGCCAGCCTGAACTGAAAGTGACAGAAAAGGGAGAAATTAAAGGAAGAATGACTTCCAGGGCAGAACTATGAAAACTGAGTCCTGGATCAAAGAGATCTCTTGAGGGCAAGAGATATCTTCATACCAAGAGGGCAGGCCCATATATCTGTTTGGAAAATTTGGGGCCACCCTTGTGCTTTGAAAGTACAGGTCATCTGCCCAGGTGCTTGGATGGAGCAAGCCTTCTGCCTCATTGTTTAGGGAGACTGCTGCCTCCCCAATATTCAAAAAGGGTGAGGCCTCTGTCTCAGAGTTTTCAGAGAACCTGCCTCTCATCCTTATTTTCACAGAGGTTGGAGCATTCATCTCAGTGTTCAGAGAGAGCAGAGTCACTGAGTAAGCATTTGGAAGGTATGGAGTTGCTGCTCCATCAGGCCTGGAGGACAAAATATTCATCCATAGATGAGTCTCAGACCTTGAAATTTAATGGAATTTACTCTCTTGAGTTTTATAATTGTTTAGATCCCATGATTTCCAACTTTCTTTCAACTTCACCCTAATGAAATTGGAATGTTTATCTTATGGCTGCCTTCCCATTGTATCTTGAAAGCAGATAACTTGTTTTCTAGATTTGACAGGTGAACAGACAGAGGGGAATTGTATACTGGGATAGACAAAACTGATAACTGATTTTAATGAGATTTTGTATTTAGCATTGATTCTGAAATGACTTAAGGCATTTGGTATATTGTGATGGAATTAATGTATTTTGTATGTGCAAATAACATGTTTTTTGGGGGTATGGAGAGTGAACTAGGGT
The DNA here is from genome assembly GCA_029593785.1 of Cabassous unicinctus. NCBI lineage: Eukaryota > Metazoa > Chordata > Mammalia > Cingulata > Chlamyphoridae > Cabassous > Cabassous unicinctus. Next base: position 6,995 of record JAQZBX010048460.1, read on the forward strand.
GGTTTGAAGCTATGTAGGTACCCCAGAAAAACATATTCTTAAACTTAATCCATTCCTGTGGATGTGAACCCCTTGTAAATAGAATCTTACTTTATATATTTTTCTCTATTTTTCAATAAATTACTATATCAATCATTTCTGTCCTATATTTACTGTTTCCATTCTGTAAAATTCTCTGAGTTTATTTTACTCTTTCTTTTCCAGTTTCTTGAGATCAAATTATAGTGCATATATTTTCATCTTTTTTGTTATCTAATAGTTGCATGTAAAGCTATAAACTTTCATCTAAGAATTCTTTTAGCTAATCCAATATATTTTAATATTGTTTTGTTTTTCTTATCTTACCATTAAAAATATTTTCTAATGCCTGTGTGATTTCTTCTTTATCCCCTGGGTTATTTTGAACTATTCTGTTTAATTTGTAAATAATTGGAAACTGCTTAGTTATATTTTTGTTATAATTTCTAGTTAAATTACATTATTATCTGGCATATATTCTCTATGATTTAAGTCCTTTGAAATGTATTGCAACTTGTTTTATGGCTGGACATATTTTCTATTTTGCTGAGAGTTCCATGACTACTTTGAGATAAATAAAATTATCCCATATCTTCTTTATCTTCTCCCCTTTTTTATTAGTCGATCAAAGGAGTGCTGATACAAAATACCAGAAATCTGTTGGATTTTTTGAAGGTTATTTATTTGGGGTAAAAGCTTACAGTTACCAGGATATAAAGTGTAAGTTACTTCTCTCACCAAAGTCTGTGGCCACATGTTGGAGAAAGATGGCTGCTGACATCTATCTGAAAGGGTTCAGGCTTCCTCTTCCTCTTAAGGCTCCCTGGTCCCAGCTTCTTCCAATAGCAGCGGTAGGCTGGGATGAGTCTCATCTCTCTGTCAGGGCTCATTTCTCTCTGGGCTCAGCTGATCTGCTCTCTCCACAAGGCCAGCTGGAGACTATCAGGCAAATGGATCATCTCTCTTCCAGGGCCATCTGCTGTGTCTAATGGAGACTTCTTTCTTTCCTCACCTATCTGCTTCTCTGTATTTTACCTTCCCAGGCCTCCAATATCAAAATTCTAGCATCAAAACTCTAATTAACTCTTCTGCCCTGTCATTTTCTCTATGAGTCCCTGCCAACCAAGGTGGTGTGGACTCAACATCCTATTGACATGGCCCAATCAAAGTCTTAATCATTCCTTAATCAAGTAAAAGTGAAAACTTTGAAGATAATACAATCTAATAGGCCCAGAGGAACAGGCCAGTTTACAAACATAATCTAATATCTATTTTTGGAATTCAAAAATAATACCAAACTGCTACACCTCTCATTCCTCTAGTTTGTTTTATTGGTATAATAAAGGATTTCAGATTTATATTACAATTAGCCAGCACTTTATTTTACTGTATATACCTTCTTGTTTGAGAATTATTTTACGATTTTTTCTTTCATTTTTATAATCAGATTTTATGCTATGACATTATTGCATTAGAATTTTTATTGCATTATAAGTAATGCACACTTTTCTTATAATTTCTTAAAGTGAAATCCAAAGGGGAAATTTATAAATAAAATATATTCTAATTTTTAAATATTTATGGTTAAAATATTATGAGGTAAAATGTTAAGTTGTCAAATTAAGTAAGTTTCATCACCATTTGCTAATAAAATTGTATGATTTTTTTTGTAATTTTAAGTGTCTTTTTTAATGCAAATGAGACACACTTATGTGACATTTGACAATAGGGATTTATTATAGTGGTACACAGAAAAATTAACATCTAAGCATTTCTAAGCATTTCTACGGACAATAGAATTTCATTGCTGTCAAGACCAACAGATCTTATGGAGAATGGGGACATGCCACGGCATCATTCACGATACATCCTGAACTCTAATTTAGATTATTTGGGACTGTTAATAATGAAGAGATGAAATAACTGTGACTTTAACAAGACAGAAGATTTTGTTTTCTCCCTTGTCTTCAGAAGCTATCTGAAGTTGGTTCCAAACATTTGAGGACACTGGTTCCTACTGCTCAGTGATGAGTCACTCAAGGCTTCCACTCTTGTGGTCTGCTCATGCTCACAAGGTAGCTTTAGATTTCCAGACAATTTGTCAGAATCTAGAAAGCATAAAGAAGGGCCTAAAGGAGCTTGAATTCTTCTTGAATCATCCCACTTCCTACATGTCCCATGAAATGACTTAAATTCAACCTTATTGGGCACCCAAATTTTCAAAAGATATTGGGAAATCTATTTATGTAAATATTGGACTTTTGCCTTTCATGAAAATATAAGGTTAATTATTAAGATAGAAGCCAAGAAAAATGGCAAGAAGGCAACCAGAACTATACAGTTTCTGCTAGTCTTTCTTCTTTTGATGTATGTTTCCAAGTGAGGAAATTTTCTTTCTCCCACCCCAAGGCAATTCACTGAAACTTTATGCAAAAGTAACAGTTGGTATTACTTCCCTCAGAAAGGTCTTTAGAGTGTGATAAAGAATTAGGATTCATGGACTACTTTAAGTTAAACCTTTAAATGTTTCAATTTCCTTTTAATTTACAATACAGATTTTACTTATTTTCCTGTCTGAAAATTTCTTATTGCTGGACTGGTAACACTTCTATATCTGCATTTGATTCAAATTTTCAATGACTTATTATGATGAGCTTTTATCATTCTTGAAAAAGAGATTAAAAGTAATCTTAAAAAGCATAGCTTCAATTTATATACACAATACATTTGCCTATTTCAAAGGTCATGATTTCAAAAAGACATTTTTATGTATTTAAATTTTGTCCAGATGGGACTCTTCCCCTTTGATGAGTTGATCTTAATGCCTTTATATGATTTACTCCCCAGATTACCTGGATCTGTAAATTATGTTCTGCATAGGTGAATATTCTTATGGAATCTCTGGAGATACAGAATCTACTCACAGAATTATGAACAATGTCCCAGTGAATTTAATTAAAGAAGAATCACCCTTGGAGATGCACCAATTAAATAACTCAAAAATATGTGCTGTAGCTCAAATGTACATACATTTCCACAGGTGTTTGACTTCAACACAGAATGTGTATGAATATTTACATTTCTGTTTTTATTAGGAACTGAAATAATGGAGTCAAAAGCATTATAGAATATGGACATGAAGTTATTCTCCATCCTTCAGGCAAATTGAAGTTCAACTATTATGTATGAAGTCAGGCCAGTAAATGAGAATCAAAATGCTATTTCACTATTTCACTTTTCAAACAAAATTCTTAATTTTTTAACCTGATAATGTTGATTTAACATCTGATTATTAGGCAGACAAATTTTGCCAACTTTGGAAGTTTTGGGTCTCTTTGTTTACAATCAGGATTCAGACTTTTTTAGGTTAAACAGCATTATTGATATTCACATAAAAAATTTCCTTATTTAAAAAGTAACTGTTTTCTGAATCACTGATATGACACAAACTTTCTGCAAGGATATAAAGAGTTGGTCACACTGAAACATTTCACGTTCTAGTGATGGTGCATGTGATACCTTGCTCTCTGTGTCTACAGAGATGTCATCAGTGCATGAAACTATTATCTTTTATTTCATAGAAGAAAGCACCACAATACAGAATGATTGGGTCTCATTATGCAGGTAACCCAGGAAATGTATTTATACAGAAGAATCTGAACTAGACTTTATATTTTGTAAGAGTACATTGATGGTGTTATTGTGCAAGTCACAGTCATTTGAAAGTTCTCTTTAGTGATTCCAATAATAAACATTATTAGGGATCATTTGTAATTGAAACAATATTTGTGAATTTACTCATTTCTGTAATGCTCTTTTGGATATTTTTATGTTATGAAGATCCAGAGTGAATTTACCTTCTCTAACATCAACATTCTTTGGAAATGAATTTTAAGTGTAACTATATGGAGTATATTTTAATAGGCAGATATTTATAAATCTCATGATGGGATCAATCAAAGTAAGCATCATTTTTTATTAAAAACAGGATTGTATAGAATACATATAACTTGAATTAGTGACTTTCAGGATCCAAGTTTATACTTATGTAAGGAAGCTGTTACTTCAATTCATAGGAATGATGATTAGAGAAGAAAATTGATGATATAGGAAATGGAGGAGATAATTACAGGATCTTGTTCTTAATAGTGATAAAGAGGATGGGATCTAATGCACAAGTGAAGAACTTGTTCATAGCTAGGAAGACAAACAATCCAGCTATTGTGTAGAGGAGATAAGGTCAGATATTGAAATAATTGTCAATACAAACTTATGAAAGTAACTAGGTATCATTAGTAGGGTTATTTTAAGAGATAGTACAGCTGGCACATATTGATAACATTTATGATATAGTTTTTAGTTGTTGTGAAGTGTTTTATTTGATTTTTTTCTTGGATTGTCCATTTCATCGCATTCATCCTTTGACATACATCACCTACCCTTACTCTTCACTAGCACAGGTATAATCCATGTTTACAACCGAAAGCATATCCTTTATCCTTACATATTTTGCTCATGCTCATAAATATTTATAAGCTGGTGCATTTATGGCATTTTTATTTTTGTTTAAAATAGCATTGTATTATACATAGTTTTGTGCATATTTCTTTCTTACTGAACAGTACCTTGTGGGAATTTCTCTAACAGTACAGGTATAGCTTTAATGCATTCTTTGAAATGGTAATATTCCATTTAATAGATGTTTTAATCTATTCAACCATTTCAGTATGGAATACCATTCACTTTAATTTTTTGTTGTTTATGTTAATGTCATTATATATAATGCATCAACTATATGCTGTGCATATATCCTTATGTACTGGTGCTTTAATTTCTATGGGATAAATTCTAAAAAGTGTAGTTTTAGGAATGAATGATAAATGTATTTTTATTTTTAAGTTAGATTGCATTCTAAAAAATCACAACATTTATATTTTCACTAACAATGTAAGAGAATGCCTGTTTCTCTACGTTTATTCCAGTCATTGCTATTGCCATTTTTAAGTTTGTTAGTCTGAAATTGTGATATATATATATATTTTTTTCTTTTGCATTTTGCTATTTATAGATGCATTTCAACATCCTATCATATTTGTTGGCCATTTGGTTAAACTCTTATTTTAATTGCTTATCTATACCCCTTGTCCATTTTTGCTTTGTTTTTCTTTTACTTGCTAACTTGTTAGATAGAACTCTTTGTTTGTTTTAGATATTAACATTGTTCTTTGAAGTATAAGTCTTTTCTCCAAAGTGCTTTTGTTTATGGTATGTTTTCCTAAAATCCTTGAAAATCTTGAAATTAAACACGTCTATTTGAAATTTAAATTGTTTAAGAGATTCTTCCACATCTAGATTGTAGGCAGGCATCATTTCTTCAACTTGACAGAAAATATAAAGTAAACGTTGCTTTATTTTTGTATTAAATCTTAAATCATTTTTTTTGCATGTGGTATTATCTATATGTATAATTTTATTTTCTTCTAGATGGAAAATGAGCTTTAGGAACCGATTTATTTAATAATCTGTCCTTTTCCCACATATGTGTCTAGATACTTATGTGTGTGTGTTGTGTGCATGTATGAGTCTGATAGTCAATATAATCATTGATGTTAGGGATCATTTTATTATATCAGCCTTGTATTCTTATAATCTCACACAGTGCTCAAACATAATAAATAATATTTACTACTTGTTGAATGAATAAGCAAATTATCTTAAAATTTCATAGTCACTAGTTATAATTATATTTTTAAGTAAATTTGTCTCTGACTTGTGAAATAAGGGTACACAGAATGATATATGGAAAAAAGGAACAATGTGACTGAATTTGTCCTCTTGGGCTTAACTCAGAGCCTCCAGCATCAGAAAGTATTGTTTGTTGTTTTCTTGTTCCTCTACATTGTGACAATGGTGGGTAACCTACTCATTGCTGTGACTGTGGTGGTCAGCTCAAAACTGGATGCCCCCATGTACTTCTTTCTTGGGTACTTAACATTCATAAATGATGTTTATTCTACAATAGTTACCCCAAAATGATTATAGACTTACTCTATGAGAGGAAACCATTTCTTTCCAAGCTTGTATGACTCAGCCATTTATAGGACATTTATTTGGTGGTGCTGAGATTTTACTTCTGGTGGTTATGGCCTATGACTGCTATGTGGCCATCTGTAAACTTCTGCATTATATGAAAACCATGACCCAATGGATGTGTGTTCTACTGCTTCTGCTGGCTTGGCTTGGAGGTTTTGTGCATGCTGTAGTTCAGCTTCTCTTGGTTTATGACTTTTCCTTCTGTGGTCCTTATGTCATCAACCACTTCATCTGTGACATGCCCTTGTTATTAAAACTTGCCTGCACTGACACCTACATCATTGGTCTCACCATGGTTGCCAATGATGGGGCAATATGTGTGGTCTTCTTCATGCTTTTACTTATCACCTATCAGGTCATTATGTACTCCCTGAGGAAACTTAGTCAGGAAGTGAGGCACAAAGCCTTATCCACCTGTGGTTCCCACCTCACTGTAGTGGTCTTATTCTTTGTTCCCTGCATTTTTATGTATGTTAGAACTCCTTCAACCTTACCCATGGATAAATCTGTGACTGTGTTTTACACTGATATTACCCTTATGTTGAACCCCTTAATCTATACCCTGAGAAATGCAGAGGTGAAGAATGCCATGAAGAATCTCTGGACCAGAAAAATAATGAGGTGGCAGAGAAATGCATCAGGTATTTCCAATGAAGTGTTGCTCTTTCAGGAAATCCGTGTGTGATTACATAACTTTAGTAGTTTTCACTTCAGGTTTAAGATATTGTGTATGATGAAAACATTCATTATATGTCAATACTTCCAGTGATCAGTTTTGTTAAAAAGATATTTTTTATATTTTCAAGGTTTCTTAGGGAAATATATGTGCATTTTTACATGACATTGCTCTGTAGATTTATGTTCTAAATGATGTGTTATGCTATAATTAATACTGTAAATTAATTTTAGCTAATGGAAAATGTTCTCATGTCTCTTTCTTAAATAAAGTTAATCTTTTTTTTTTTTCAGAAGTAATAATGCTCATTACAGATTTTGGAAAACTAAAGAAAGAAATAAGACATAACAATATTCTTGACTCCACCTCACACAAAGATAACTATTAACATTCTTATTTTTATATATGCAAGATACTTTAAATATATAGTTTTGTTCTTATTATATAACAGGCAAAGTTTGAAAGGGAATGAGGCTTCAGAGTTGTATTAATCATAAGGAGGCAAAATATACAAAAATAATTTGAATTAACTACACAGATATGCAGTAAAATGACTAAATTTTACTTATTTTTTCCAACTGGGAAATCATATGATCTCCTAAAGTGGATCAGTTTTGTTTCATGTTATGTTTTAATGCAGATGATCTTTAATCTTCCCAGATAGTTTAAAATATCTGATAATTCCTCTGCTGAATTTCACTGTCACTTTCTTTTTACTTATAGTGCTTAGTGATCTTCTAATAGAGATTCAGGCCCTGTCTTGATTGATTTCTTATGTTGAACCATCTTTGCATACTAGGGATAAAACTCATTTGGCCATGGAGTATAATTCATTTAATATGTTGTTGAATTTGATTAACAAGTATTTTATTGAAGATTTTAGCATCTGAGTTCACTAGAGAGATTGATCTGTTGTTTCTTTTCTTGTGACATCTTTATATGGCTTTGGTATTAGGGTGATGATGGCATCATAGAATGAGTTAAGAAAAGTTCCCTCCACTTCTGTTTTTTGGAAATGTTTAAACAGGATTGATATTAGTTCTTTCCAGGACGATTAGTAGAATTCACCTGTGAAACCATCTGGATGTGAGGCCCTGTCTTTCATTTGTAAAATTAGCACAACCCATAATACATGAACTTCAATGTAGAATGCAGAAATTGACATTAGATAATTTTGAATGATATCATTCGCAAGAAAGATGCTGACAATATATGCTGTTTCCATTCTCACCTGCCTCATCAATGTAATGCAGGTTACCTGGTAATAAAGAGGACAGAGTACATTGTTTCATTTTACAGAAACACCATAAAATATTTGTGACAATTTCTCTCTTCAATCAGGCTTTAAATAAAATATTATCTGTCCCTAATATGGTCAGAAATATGTGGTCAAACAAACTCATTGTTCCTGCCCATCCTATTAGTCTGGTTTCATAAGGAGCTACATCTAGAGGAATGAGTACTCTCCACTGATAAAACATATTGTATCAATAACTTTGTATCCTGATTTTTATCCCTATTATTGTTAAACAGTGATTGCTTTTATGATCTCAAATTCTGCCTAATCATAACACTATTCATGAAATAATATCAAGAATATGGTTATAACAAAGTTAATTAACTTAGTACTCCACTTTTGGATATTTAGTTAATTTTCAAATTTATATAGTAATATCTAGTGTTCTTTTGTCTGCAAGCTCCCTAAAGGCAGGGGAAATGATTTAATAGTCTTTGTGTCCTCTGTTCCTTACACAATGGGATATAGAATCCACTCTATAAACTTTGTTAATTACTTGTATCCTTCCTTGCTTTGTTGGAGTCAGAATTTTTACTGATGACTTTTTATGAACATTTTCTATATTAAATATATATACCATTTTACTTTGATATTTGCTATAAACATTTACTTTAAGTTATTTATGTTACAATCATAAGTCTTTTATACAAGATGTTATATTTTAACATTCTTCTACATTTTTATTTCTTCTATCATAGCACACTTAAAACGTTCCATTTTCCTTAGTGATTTTATACATTTTGACCTCTTCATTTTTCTAATAACTTTTCAAAAAAATTATTTTTAAACCCCTTTTAGAATTTATTTTTGCTTGTGTTGAGGAACCATTTGTCTATTCTCCCCAACTAGATATAATAATTTACTAATTATTAATTATGTTCAGTAATTTTTAATATGTCATGTTTCATATATCAAGAAGATTCAATCATTTTCTTATGTTTCTTAAATTTTAGGGCGGTTTATTCCTCTACCACCCATATATCATTATAGTCATTAAGATTTTTAATGTTATTTATGCCTGTTAGGAATAGATTATCTCCATTAATTACTCATCATTTTCAACATTTTTCTTGCATTCCTTAAATGTTGATTCTTTCTGATAAATTTTACGGTCATTTTATTAAGCATCCCATAAAGTCTTATTAAAATTTTACTACTGTACATAGTGATTTTGAGGAAAATGGCATGCTGCAATGTCTAGTTTCCCCTTCTGGAATGAGGTGTGCTAGAAAGGCTTGATTTATAGTCTCAGTACAGTTCTGCAATCATCATTGTAACACACATGAGTCTGTATCTGATCACTTATGCACCTATATCCAACCACACATTTGTCTTTATCTGACCTTACACATAATTATAAAAATTTACACTCCCTCCAAGGACATATGAGAGTTCTACTTGCTCCACATCCTCATTAATATTTGGATTATCTGACTTTAATTTTATCTATGTTAGTATTCATGAGGTTTATCACATCATGTTTTAATTTATATTTCCCAGAAAACTAAACATGTTGAGAGATTCATGTCTATGTGTTTCTTGGTTAGTCTTCATTTGCTGGTTTAAGTTTTCAGATCTTTAAAAACAAATAAATGGCTTGTTTTGATTTGTAAGAATTCTTTATGTATTCTGGATACAAGTCTTCTTTAAGATCTACATATTGCAAATATTCCCCAATCTATGGCTTGCCTTTTCATATCATTAACAGTTACTTTTGGTAAGTCAAAAGTTTTTATCTTGAAGAAGAACAATTTATCAATTTTTAATTTTTGTTTTCTAGGAAATCTTTTTAAACTTAAGTTCACAAGAGTATTTTTCTATGTTTTCTTCTGGAAGCTTTATAGCATTATTACTTATTACTTTAAGGTCCATGATTATTCATTTTTTTTAAGGAGGTACTGGGGATTGAATGCAGTACCTCATATATGCAAAGCAGGCAATCAACTATTGAGTTACACCTGCTCTGCCCATGATTATTCTTGAATTATTTCTTGTATATTATGTGAAGTTAGGATTGTAAGTCACTTTTTTCCATATGAATATCCAGTTCTTCTAGCACTCTTCTTTAGGAGTCTTTTCTTTCCCTATTTAATTATATTGGAAACAGTGTTGAAAATATATTAACATATAGGCATGGATTTATTTGTAGACTCTGTATTCTATTTTACTCATCTATTTGTCTAAACTTTCCTTAGTACCATAAAATCTTGTTTAGTGTAGCTGTACAGTAAACCTTAAAATCTTGCAATGTGAACATACAACCTTCTTTTCAGATTAGTTTTGCAGTTATAGGACTCTTTCATTTTAATATAATTTTAGAATCTGATTACTCATTTCTCCTGTTCAGTTATGTATTCATGTATAACAAAAAATCCTAAAATTTAGTGGCTGAAACAAGAGGTATTATATTAGATCTCATGATTTCTTTCAGTTAGCAATTTAAACAGAACTTCACTGAACAGTTCTTCCACTCCATGTGGCATGACCTAAAGTCCCTCTTTATTTTTTCAACTAATGGCTAGGGTTTTATGGAGGGTCCAAGAAAAGTTTACTCATATGAATAGTTAGTACCTTGTCAGAGATGGTTAGAAGGTTGGGTTCTGTTAGTTCCCTCTTCCTCTCCATGAAGATATAGGGCATATAGGTGAGGTCTTTCCAGAAAGTTTGTCAGATTTCTAAAATGGCAGCTCAGGACTGAGATGGAGGAGGCAAACACTGCCGTGCTATTTAATAGACACTCCTAGAACTCATACAACATCACATTATCACATTCTATTAAATAAAGCAACCATAGGTTTGCCGAGATTCAAAAGGTGGAGAAATTGACTGCATATCTTGATTGAGGAGTGACAGAGTGACATAGAAAATAACATGAGTGGAGATGCTGTTGTATCCAACTTAAGAAAGTATCATCTGTCACAGTTCACCCTCTAGCAATAAAAATACACATGCCTCATATTCACAAAATACATTCATCCCTTCCCCCAAGATCTCCCTTCCATCATTATGGTATCAACTTGAGGGTCAGGATCTCAACAGCTAAATCCAGAACAGGTATGGATTTAGTTACTTGGGTCCAGGTCCTTTGTACATTTCCTCAATAATGGTTCCCCTTTCTTTAAAGATCTATGAATTAAAGACCTGCTATCTCTTTCACATGCCCAGGCAACAATGGGGGTCTAGGAATACCAAAATACACACTTCTGTCCTAAAGGGTTGCAAACAGAAGGCAATGGTTGTTCCCCTAGTGCAATCCTCTTAAACTTCTATCTCCTATCAAGCACCTCATAATTTTTCCATCTTCTATCCATTATGCCATCCCAAAGCTGTTTCCACAGTTTTGGTGTTTGCAATAGCAGCACACCACTCTCATGGTATCAGAATTTTTTATAATTACCTAAGCTGTTCAAACAAATACAATTAAAATGTTCAGGTTAAATAATGGGAATTAAATTTGCTCATGGCTTAAGGCTGGAAGAATATTCACATCAAAATCTCATTAAAGTGATGTTTTCTTCCTAAAGAATGTGGTGCCCTGGGGCTGGTTTCTGGTGATTCTTGGCTACTCTGTCACATAGTTGGCACATGGTGGCATCATCTGTTCTCTCCCTTCTCTTCCAGGTACCATCAATGTCCAGACTTTTGATTCTTGTGACTTTCTCTTCTCTATCTGAATCTCATTCTGATCATAAAGAACTCCAGTAACAGGATTAAGACCAATTCTGATTGGGCTGGGCCAGATCTTAACAGATTTAACTTCATCAAAAGGTCCTACTTAAAATGGGATCACACCCATAAGAATGCATTAAATTTAAGAACATGTTTATCTGGTGTACATTGACCTACATAACACCACAGTAGTTATTCAGGAAGGATCTGTGGAAAGTCCTTCTGTCTGATTGTTTGGACCCCTTTGAGCTGCATGAAAATCTGAAAAGTATTTTGTAAAATTTATATGAGCAGAAGCCCTGCCATTCTGGACTGAAAGAAACAGAGACAGGATGAATTGAAGGAAATATGACTTCAAGGGCAGAACCATGGAAGCAGAATTCTGGAGCAAAGAGATCTCCTTGGACAAAGAGAAAAGACCCACCCATTTGTCTGGTGAAATCAAGTCGTCTCTGCCCTTAAAGTGGGAAGGTCATCTGCCCTGGTGCATGGAGAGGGTAAGCTTGCGCCTTGATGTTCAGGGAGAGAGCCACCACCTCAATGCTGTGACTTGTGCCCTAACATTCTTTTTTTTTTTTTAATTTTTTTTTTTGTGGGTAAAAATCAAATTTGTCACAAAATATACCAATATTTGCAAAATGATATATAAATACATATGCATATATGTGCATTTGTTTACATAAATGTTATTTGTTATATATATATATTTTTTTTAAGGTGATTAGATTACCTAAATATTATGCAGAAATTACAAGGATTCCCATATTCCCCACCGCCCACACCTCCAACAACATCCCACACCACCATTCCTCATCCGTGTGGTACAACACCCGCATTGGATATACACATCCTGGGCCTTGCCACCAAGCATAGACCACAGTTCACATCACGGACCACACTCTGCATGGTATATTCTTATGGAAAATGGCCTACATCCGTCACCGCTATGACACTAAGGACAACCCCCAAAGTCCCAAAAAAGCCCCTGTATTTCAACTGACCCTCCTCTCCCTGCCCCAAAAATGTCCAGTGGCCACCGGCTCCACCTCACTGTTACAATTTCTTATGTTGTTTAAATCACAATATGTCTACAACGGAACACCACCAAGTCCTCTCTAGTCCATAGCTCCTCCCCCAATCCTGAGGGGACGTGGATGGTGATGTCCACTCCACCTCCAAGTGAGAGAGGGCTTATATCCCATGGATACAGTGGATGGGATTATCTTGCCTTCAGCTGCAGGCCCTCTCTGTTCCCTGGGATGGCCGTTGCCCATCGTCGTCTCCTCGCCAGGTTACTTGGATGAGTCCATTGAGCTGTAGGGTAGGAGTTGCAGCTCCACCGAGATTCCAGGCACAGCTGGCACATAGGTGGGCCAGAGGATACAGTCTCTGGAAGTACACCTAAAAACTCCTGCATCACATATAGGTTTGAGTAGAAGGGACTGATG
>JAQZBX010048461.1:0-20197 GCA_029593785.1 Cabassous unicinctus
GGGAAACTTGGCAGGAGACTTGTGGAGGAGGGCTGTTTGAATCGGTTACTCGCAGCAGGGGCCCAGTCAGGCGTAGTCACCTTATCCGGGCCGAGTGAGCAGAGGCGTTGTCACCTCTTGCAGCACTTTCTGCTACTGAGGCCAACCAAGTGCCTTATATTCCACAACAGTGCCCCCCATCCCATCAGGAATGAATTTTAAATCAGAGGCTTTAGCTACTTCTGAGTATGCCTCACAGAGGCCTTGGACTAAGTATGGCAAATCCTGGCTTCTTATTGAGTTCATTAATAAAAAGGAGGTACTTACAAGGCCATGACTGATCAGTCTGTGCACAGATTCTCATAATATCAAGGGTGAGAGAAAATTCCCAGCAGGAGGTCAGTCCAGCCACTGAAGCCTCTGGGGTAAGATGAAAATATTATGTACAGGAGAGTGACAAACAGGGCTTTTCCAAACTGTAAGAGGATATGGCTTCACCCATTTTCAGTTCCTTTACACAGATCTTGAGATGTTAGTCACAGCACTCCCATTACCCCTTTCTCTAGCCAAATGTAGAATCTCTTGGGACCAACTGTCTGATTTGGAAAGGCAGTCAACATATCTCACTGATTCCAACACTATTGTATGCAATAGAGATCACTGGAGGTCCACAGAATATCTTCTGTCCTCAAACACCCTGTTGACTTAAGATGGCTGTATTGGGTCTGCACAGTTGGCAGAGATGGAAGTGGTCACATTATCTCTCCAGGATGCTCTTAGTCACCAATTGCCCAATCTCTGAAAATTCACTGATTCTTTAGTGGTGGCAAAAAGGCTGGCAGGAGATTCAGCCCAATGGAAACAAAATTAGTTTCTCATAAAAAATGGCTCTGTTAGGAGGCTCCTCATCTGGAAATAGCTTACAACCTCACCCATTTCCACACATGCTCCACACTAGAGTCACTGTTCAATGACAGTATATTAAATTCATTTCTACAATATATATCTGGCAGGTTCCTTTGAGACTGCTCACTCAGGACAACAAATATTCTCTACCAACTGGTTTTATGGGCCCATAGCACCACTTCACCACTCAAAAACATCTCTGCCCAGGTGGAAGGGGCCCTGAGAAATGAGATTGCCCCTAGACCCATCTGTGTCCAAAAAATTTTACTAGACACTGACTTGTGCTCCAAAACCAAGCATCAGCATCACATACAATGGGGTAATATTTCAGGGAATGGGGCTAAAACCTTATCCTACTGCCATATTAATTGCATATGACAATTCCAATCACTACTGTAGCCACCAGGAATTAGAGATCATAGCTCCCAAATCAAGTAGTGGAATAGTCCTGGTCACTTTACAGGTGAAGAAAAGTTAGGTCTAGTGGATGCCAATCACTTAAAAAAAAAAAGACCTCCTTTTAATCTGCCATGGGTGCCTAGTATCTATACCTAAGTCAGCTGTCACTGACTGGCACAACGTCAATGTTTGTTCTGGGTTTTAGTATTTTTGCTGGTTGCATGGGTCATAGGTTTACTTACTGACCAAAAATCCTTCACCAAGTAAGCCCAGGAAAGCTCAAGCAATACTCAGTAATACCAAAATTGTATCCAGGGAAGGTTCAAAAGAGATTGCTGGTTGTTGTTCCTCAACCACCTATGCCCAACATACCACCAAGCATGGTTAATGACCCAAAGATCTCCAACCTATATATCAAATAAGTCCACTGGCACCAACACATAAATGATTCCTGATCCAGACATAATCTAATTAAAATTATCATGCAACACCAATGGCCTCATGAGTATCGCCATATCAAATATGCATGGCTAATGATCCTTAATCCCAGTCTCCCACACAAGGTATTCTGAGATAATAAGATAGATTACAAAGAAGGCCTACAAAAATTAACATCTAGGTGGGAAAATGACAGAGTAGTAAGCTTATGGAATCAGTTGCTCTGCCAGATCATCTATTAAACAGACAAGAACTTTTTGAATCAACTATTTTGAAAAGCTGGTTTCCAGTAAAACACTGTACAGCTTCCAGGGAAGAGAGGGTGGAAGAGAGAGCTAAATTATGATAAATACCAGTAAATGGGTGTGGGAACCCAGGGCCCAGGCTCACCAAAAACCCAGAACCATGTAGCCGCCTATGTGATGTGGACATAAATTAAAAGTTAGCAACCCTCCCTGCAGGGGAAAGATTGTATAGATGATATTGTAAACCATAATCTCCTCAGAATGGTAAAACTTTCATTCCTGCATACATAGTGATAGCATCACCAGAACCCATATGTGCATATCACAAGACCCTAGCAGAAACTCTGTTCTTATACCCTATGAAAGGTTTTTGTTCTGAAACCCTTATAGCACCCCTCATTTTCCCACCTCTTTACAGAGTGTTAATTTCATTCTCTGGTCTGTCACCACTGGAAACTCTCTTCTGTTCATAAGTCTAAACAAAGCTTATGTCTGATTCAGTGCCTGGCACATTCTTTGGTCTTGCAACTGCCTCAACTTGTACCCTTCAGGAGCTGAGTTGGAACAATTGGTGAGCCAGCCAAGAGACTGAAGGACTGCCAGCAGTAGTGAGCATGAGCTCAGGGAAAGGAGAATCATCAGATGAAATCCCAGATTGTCCTAGAAGGTCCATGTGGGGAGGGATGGTTGTGCTCCTGGACAAGTGAGGATTGCTGAGAGAGTAAGGTATGCCCTAAAAATGTTGGCAGGTATACTGGCTGTGCTACAGCAACTAGCAGAGCAACTGCACTTAAATAAGAAGGGAGACTGCCAAATAGCAGCAGCTGTTGCATGGCCCCTGGTAAAAGCTTTGCAAGTGGCCACAAAGGCAGAACAATTGGCAAAGGCCTCTGTGTGCCACAGAGAAGAGTTAAAGTTAGAAAAGGTTATGCACCTATCACAGGCAGAAATGAAAGATTCCTTAATGGATCACCTGTGCCAAGTTGATGACCAGTTAGAAACCCTGGATTGAAGATATGCTTAAGCTGAAGGCTGCCTCAAGTCCAGGTCTAGATGATATTAACTACCCCTGGGTGGAACCCTAAGGCACAGATCCTATGTACTCCTCCTCAGATGAGGAAAAAGGAGGAATGGGAAGTGAAGAAGATAAGGAGCTCCCAAGGGTGTGCCCTATAATACAAAAGAAGTGGAAAACATTACAGGACTAACCCCCTGGGGTCCAATATTTCCAATCCCCACAAGCAAAAGTTACATGTAGCCATGAGGGACTATATTGCTGCTGAGTTTGGCAATTTGGGGCAAAAGTACAGGCAGAAATCTAGAGAGTTCCTGCTTAACTGGCTTCTAGGATTATGGGACAATGGAACAGAAGGATTTGTACTAACTGGAGTGGAAATGAGTAAATTGTCACCTTTTACCACTTACACTTCTCTAAGTCAGTATTTATATACCACCTCTAGGAAAACAAAAAGAGCATTGTTATTGGAATGACTGGTTGATGGAGCCAGTCTGCATGGACTAATGAAGGAGATATACACTATGCCAACCCTCTTTGGCAATCCATGGGACAGATATAGGATATTTACAGGGACTGGGAATGAAACATGCTATTTATGCCTCCAAATTTCTGGGACCTGACACCAAAGTTTTTACTGCAGGAATAAAAGATTCTGTGCTACATACTGCTCCCAGTATGTATCAATCTTGAGCTCCCCTAGTGGGGCAACCTGAGTCACAAGCTGTGCATGCAGGCTATGACAGTTTTAGGGGAATCAGAAAGGCTGTAGAGAAAGGGGACTGGGGTCCAGGCAGCAGGGAAAGCACCCTGAGGACATCATGATCCTAATTGTGTGTTGCACAAGCATTGTGGATAGATCTTATTGCCTCAGGTACTGAGCTAGAAACAATAGATAGGCAGCCCAACATGGTTTTAGTGAGACTTTGGAGCAAGCTCCCCAAGGATAAGAGATTTATGAAACTGACCCTCAGAATGCTGAGGAGAAGAGAAAATAGGAAAAATGATGCCAACCCAGCCCCAGGAACCTTCTGTCCCTAGCAGAAGGTTGGCAGGAACTGATCCCACTACCATAGGGGAAGAATCAAGTCCCTGGGTTAAAATAATAACCAAAAACCCCAGAGATAAGAGGCCACATGTAGAATCAGCTGTTTATTGGTCCCCTACTAATCAGAAAAAGGTATTGACCTTGGTAAACACAGGAGCTGAATGTACTTTACTTCATAGCAAAGTAGCATGATTCCATGAGCCAGTGCTGGCTATAGATGGCTTTGGGGGACAAATAATTTATGCTAAGCAACAAAATTTTGTTTCACAAATTGGATGCTTACCTCTCCAAAGTAATACGGTGTATATTTCCCCTGTACCTGGATTTATTTTAGAAATTGACCTTCTCCAGAATGCCACATTACAGACCACTATAGGAGAATTCCACCTCCAATGAAGAATGATAAAGGAGGTATGATGGCTAGGCTAATGGGTCAACTAGGCCAGGTAATGGTGCTCAGTTGTTTGGTGAAACAAGCACTGGGTTAATTGCAATAGAAGGGCATTTTGTGGACTTTAATCATCAGTCAATTGATTGCATGAATGGTTGATTACATCTATAATCAACCAAGGAGATTGCCATCAACAATGAGTGATGTTTCATCCAAAAGGGGAAGTGATTTCAGCATTCAGAGAGAGAATTTCCAGCTCCATTTAAGACAGCCAACATCTCCTGGGAATTCATCAAGGGCCTTCATTGGAGCCCCTGGTTTGCAGCCTGACCTATAGAATTTGGACTTGTACATCCCCACAGTCACATGAGAGAATTTTATGAAATCTCATATGATTTACAGATATCTCCTGTCATTTCTGTTTCCCTAGAGAACCCTGACTATTAGAGGCAGTGCTAAGGAGACAAGCTAATTGGGATGGGGAAAGGTGCCCACACCCCAATGAATTATGGCACCCAAACAGTACAAACTCCTGGGAGGACACCAGGAAATTACTGTTAAAATTAAGGAATTACAAAAGATAATAATAATAACTACCCATGGTCCCTTCAAAAGTTCTATATGGTTGGTAGGAAAGCCTGATGGAACATGACAGTAGATTATTGTGAATTAAATAAAATAGCACCACCACTGTATACAGTAGTCCCATACATTGCTAGATTATTGCAAGAAATTATTATCCAGTTATGTCACTATCACTTTGTTTTAGATCTTTCTAGTGCTTTCTTTAGCATCTTAGACAAATCAAGCCAGCTTTCACATGGGAAGGCCAACAATACACATTTATGATGCTTCCCCAAGGCTATGTACATAGCCCAACCATCTGTCATGGCGTCATGTCAAAGGATCTGGCCATATTGAAGAAACCTGTGACTGTAACCCTATTTCATTATATTGATGATATTATGTTAACCAGTAATTTTCTTTCAGAAGCATCAGAGAAAATAGTATCTTATCTTGAAAGCAAGGGATGGACAATCAATCTGGACAAGCTGCAAAGCCCTGGCTGCTCTGTAAAATTTCTTGGGTGTTGATTAGGTAAGACAAAAGCTATGCCCTCTGCTATAATCAATAAAGTATAATGTTTTCCCACACCACAAACTCTAAAACAATTAGTGGCCTTTCTGGGGTCATTGGGGTACTGGAGATGGTTCATCCGTCATTTAGCTCAAATATTGATATCATTGCATATACTAATCAGAAAAAATCATGCATGGGAATGGGAGGACTCCCAGCAGGCTTCTTTTGAAGAAGCAAAGAGGGAATTACCACAGGCTCAATCACTAAAGGGGGTAGACTCGGAGTTACCATGTGAATTTGATTAGGCCAGCACGGATATCGGCTTTGGGTGGGGTTTGTGGCAAAGACAATATTCTAAGTCAGTACCCCTTGCGATTTGGTCACAATTATGGAAAGGGGCTCAATTATGATATAGCCCCTTAGAGAAGCAGCTATGTACATCATACAATGCCTTTTTGCAAGTAGAAGGCTTAACCTAAATTTTTCAGTCATTCTGAAGACTGCCATCTCTATCCAGGGGTGGATCACAGATACTGGGAACAAACCTGGCTCTGTCAGTGAGCATTTAAGTAACTTATCAAAGTGGAAAGCTTACCTGCTGTAATGCAGTGTCTTCAACACTAGCTCTTTAAGTACTGAAATGCATGAGATTCTAGGCCCAGTGTCTTACATGAAAGATTCTTCAGCCAAAATTACAACCCCCAAGGTAGCTGTTGAAGTGCCCACTAAAGAAGGCATAGGAAGAGTCCAATAGAATGCATGGTACATGAATGGTTTAGCTGGTGGACAGCTTCCTGCATGGATGGCTGTGGCTGTGCAGCCTAGCAGTGACACTGTTTGGTGGGAAAAGGGCACTATGCAAAGCAGTCAGTGGCCTAACTATGAGCCATATGGATGGTTATAGTACATAAGCCTGAGAATGCATTAACAATCTATACTGATAATTGGGCAGTCTACAAGGGCATCACCACCTGGATGGTAACTTGGAAACAAGAGCAATGGACTATTGTGGGCCACTGTCTGTGGGAGAGAAATCTATGGAAGGACATCTGAAATGCCTGCCAGTGATGACAGGCAACTGTCTCTCATGTCCCTGCTCGCCCCTTTAACTCCACCCTTGGCAATGTGGAAGCAAATGCCCTCACAATGGTCTGGAGACATACCACTGAGATCCAAGAAGTGGTGGAGTGGCTCACAAAAAATGTGGAAATTGTGGTTAACAGTCCTTGTGGTGCTTAGCCCAGCAGTTCCAGCTGCATGTCATTTGCCAGCAGCTTGTGGATATCATCCATGAGTCTACATTGTTGTCACTCTGGTGACCATTGCAATTACCTCACTGAATGGGGCTAAGCACAGACCCCAGTAACATGATGGCAAGTGGATTACATAGGTTCCCTCCTGCTCTCATAAGGGGAAAGGTATGCTTTCACTGCTGCAGACACCATCACTAGACTCTTGTTTACCTTCTCAATAGGAAAAGCCAACCAACAGGCTACTAGTCACTGCTTAGGAAAAGTAAGTCACTTCTATGGAGTGCCAGCCCAAATTGAGAGTGACCAAGGAACTCTATTTATGCATCACCTCATGCAGTCTTAGGCGATGGACCAAGATATTGTTTTATTACTTTGACTTTCCATTTACCCTATAACCCCACTGGCACAGGCCTTATAAAAAGGATGAATTGTCTTTTAAAAGAACAAAGAAAGATGACAAGGGATCTTTACAACAATGGACTAAGAGGCTATATCCAGCCCTAACCCTTGTAAATTCAGCATGGCAGGCTGCAATTCTTGCTCCAGTTGAAATGCTAACATCAGGATGAATGAAGGCATTGAGAATACAAGTTAAAGGGCCAGCCACCCTACAACCCAAAAAGGAAGTAATTATAATCTGGTGTTGTCTATGCCTCCAAGTATACAAATTGGGGAAAATGAGGTACTTTAGCCATGGTACTGGCCTGTGCAGCTTAGTTGGTTGGGAATCTTAAGTCCATGGGGAATAGGAGTCACCCAATACATAGTTATAACACCACAATTTAAACAAAAAATGCCAGTAAAAATCTTTATTAATAATCTAAGGTATCCTATTCCTGCTGGGGCCCTATATGTGTCTATGTGGATTCTCCTTATGCCTAGTTTTTTATGTCACCATAGAAATCCCAGAGAATTTAGAAGAAGATATATGGTATCGGAAGCCTCCTCATAAGACTCCCCTACCTAGTACTTTGTTATATACTAATTTGTTTGCATATTGTTAGACCAGCATTGTTGCCCCTTATAGTTACCAATAAACATCTTTTCTTTTGCTGGTAGCACCCCAGACAATACCTTTCTACAGTGGTCTTTGGCAGCAACCCATGCCCACAATCAAATCCACTGTTGGGTGTACACAGACTTACCATTCTTGGGTGCTACTGGCCTTCTTTGGACCATAACTCCTACAAATTGGACAGCATGGAACACATTGCTGGCATGTATAATACAATCCATTGAAAAGTTTGGAGAGGACCTCCTCATTTAAGATTGAAATCCAGCTCCTGTCTTTCAATGAGATTTGTAATTTTATTTTTTCCCCTGTAAGGTCTGTAATCCCAAACCTTTAATAGGACATGCTGTATATGATGGTTTAGGATGGTTAATGGTTGAGGCTGTCACCTGAGATAGCCTCAACATTGTCTGCATAGAATGACAAGAGGGAATCCATCATGTTGGATGTTTACCACATGAGTTGTGTAATTTTACTATCAAGTTAGAAAACAATAGTCTTTTCCAATGGCAGATCTCTTACCACTTATTTGCTGGGACGTACCTGTCCCCTAAAGGATGGTCATGGACTTGCAGGCAAAATGGGTGGCCATATTTGCCCTATAACTGAACTGGATAATGCACGTGGGACATCCATATGTCCCTGCCACCCTCTATGACTCATTACCCCATACTCAGTAATTGGGAGGTGATCAAGGTTAGATATAGCATAAAGCACATCCCCTGATTGTGCTACCCACTGGCTGTTTCTGTGCCAGGAGGTGATGCAATTGTCACTGAAAAATGCATAACTGCTTCAGCCAATCACACTGCTCAGACACTTGACACGAAAGAAGCAATTTCCTTATTAAACAAACTACCCAACTATGAAAAGTAGTTTCACAAAATAGGATGACTTTAGGTATTCTTACAGTGGCACAAGGTGGGACCTGTGCCTTCACTGATGTTCAGTGTTATGTATATATTACTGATCACTCCCATAATATTTCACAAGCTCTAAATCATATGCAAGAGCACATACAGCACATGGATAAATGAGCTACTGACCCCCTATCAGACTGGTTTAATTCCCTTTCTTGGTCCTGGGGTCACATTTTTATACATCTATTAGCTTTTGGTGGAGGACTTCTATTAATTTGTTGTCTTTTATACTGTTTGTGTGGAATGTGGATACAATTCTTGTCCTATGGTCAATGTTTGCTGCTGCATGGGGATGGATTGTGGGGACCCTGGGCCTGGGTTGCCCCTATGCCTACAGCACACAGCTGCCTACAATCTCACCACCAAGAACTTTTTCCTCTTAGGGGTCTCTGATCTGGCTGAGGTGTGCTATCCTTTCATTGTGGCTTTGGCTGTCATCTATCAGGTCACCTTGTTGACAAATGGTGCCATTTTCCTGGCCATTGGGACTGAGAAAAATCTACACACACCTATGTATTATTTCTTGGCAAATTTGTCCCTCTTAGACACATTCTGCCCATCAGCTATTGTTCCCAAGATGCTTGAGAATTTCCTAAGAAGCAAAGCATTTCTTTTTTGGGATGTGCTCTGCAGCTCTATTTTTGCATGACACTGGCAAGGACTGAGGTCCTCCTTCTCACCATCATGGCTTATGACCGATATGTGGCCATATGTTTTCCCCTGTTACACACTCATCATGACCAAGGTACATTATGCTCAGCTGATGGATGGAATCTGGGCAGTAGGATTTCTTCATTCCCTTCTACATATGGTATTCACCTTCTTTCTGGATAACCAGCATTATTGTGACATCCCACCAGTGGAGGTGCTCTCCTGTTCCTCCATGTATGTGGCAGAGATGCTTCTTTTAGTGGTAGGAGGAATCTTAGCAATCAGTGCCTTTCTTATCACCTTTATCTCTAATATCTACATCATATCAACCATACTATAGAGCCAGGCAGCTGAAGGGAAGTGCACAGCCCTCTCTACATGTGCTACCCACCTGCCTGTGGTCTGTCTGCTTTATGTCACCATAGTATTCACCTATATCTGTCCCTCTTCCAGTCAACAACCCCTAGGCAGAGACAGGCTCATCTCTATGCT
Organism: Cabassous unicinctus; assembly: GCA_029593785.1. Taxonomy (NCBI): domain Eukaryota; kingdom Metazoa; phylum Chordata; class Mammalia; order Cingulata; family Chlamyphoridae; genus Cabassous; species Cabassous unicinctus. The sequence continues at coordinate 9,830 of JAQZBX010048461.1, forward strand.
GTATGTGATTATCACCTCAATATTGAACCCCATCATTTGCAGTTTGTGAAACACAGAGTTTAAAAAAGCACTCAAAAGATTTTATGTCATAAAACATGATATACCAAACAAAATATTAACAAATAACTTATTTAGCACTCCACTTAGAATAACTTCATAGGAAGAATTGGAAGAATTCATAGAACGATTGTCTATATCTTTATATATACCTATATAGTACACACACATACACATATACATATATATGGAAAGGTACACATATATATACTTAGTGCTATGTTCCTGCATATATTACATCGATCTTTTTATTGGGAAAATTTAAAAAATTATCATGTAAATATAGCATTTCTCATAGTAAAACAGAGAACTGTTAATAACAATGTTTTAACTGGTATAAATGGACCTGTCTTCAGTAAATACTGTGTCTGTAGTCGCATTACCTATGACCATATCCATAGCCATCAGCAAACCTATATCTATATCAATATATATCATCTATAATGTTTTGAATTTTATAATATTTATATCTATATTTGCTTTTATTTCTATTTATATATCTATATAAAGCCATCTGTGGATATTCCTCTTTCTTTCTTTACCTTAATTGCATGCTTTCTTATCCACATATGCCTCACTAATATTATAGTTTCATTTTTCCTTTTCTTCAACTAAAATTTCCATTTACTCTACATTTCTCCATGTTTTCCTTTTCATATGAGCACATGCATTCTCATTTCCACCTCTCCTTTTAATTAGACTTTTTGCATATCTGTATATCTGATCTCAGTTATCTAATTCACTTGAATATAACATTACTTTAATGTCAGCATGTTCAACATAGAAATTATTATCCTCTACTAAATACAAACATGTGCAAAACTTCTTATATGTTAATGTATATTTTCAAAAGCATCACTGTTTCCTAGATACCCATATTAAAATAGCCAAAATCAGGCTCTTCTTTTTCATGAAGCTTACAAATTGCATTGAGTGTGACTAGAGACTTGTCACTTCTGATTTTGTGTTACTTACAAGTTTCCTTAGATTTTCTTTCTCTCACCTTTAGAAAAAAAAAGGTTTCCTCTGGACCACTATTTATGTTACATATAATTTAAAATCAACAATAATGTTTAGTCTTTTCTACAATATACCTCAAATCTGTGCACTCCTATTTCTTCCCCCAAAAAATGTCCCCAGGCTGGTAAGCACATTTAATTTTGTTCTATTAACAAAGGCAATGTACACCAATCATGCATTTCCTCAGCCTTCATGCTCTAGCATTCAATATCTTCTTTCTTCCTATTAACCACCTTCTCTCCATTCTTTATAAGTGCAGTGATCCTATCAATGCTATAATGTGCTTGTATTTTTCAAAGGTCTACAGTCATTCCAAACTTTATCAAACAATAACATTTTTATATATAACATTGCCTCAAAATCTAGAAGCTATAAGTACTTGTATCTGCCAAAATATGTAATCATATATATTTTCCAAAATCAGAAATGTCCAAATATGTGCCTTCTATAACTTTCCATTGCTATTCATAGAAATAATTGCTCAAATAACTGTTATTTTGATTTAGACAGAGTGGATAAACCAATGCACACTTGAAGGAGGAAATAAAGTAATAATCATTTATATTTAATATTTGTTTTGCTTTATTCCTTCATTTTAGTTTCTATAGCATATTCAGTATGAAAGAATCAAATAAAAACCTAAAGAGTAAAGTAAAAACCCTATTTTATGAAATCATCATGGAATTTGTAAAATGAAATACATAAAATTAAGTAAAATCTTAAAACTCACCCAATTTTTGTATAGAGATTCTTGAAATGCAATCTTGTCAGAACTTTCACCATAAACACAACTGGGAGGATTTTTGTGACATGAAAAGTTTCAGTATTCTCCATAGTATTTAACAAGGCCCAGTGTCACATTAAAAAACATTTGAAATATGTAGGTTACAACAGAAAACTATTGGGAATATAAAGAAGAAGATAAACTTCAACTTGTAAAGGAAAGGAACATTTTTTAAATGTTGATACTAAGGTGACATAAATGTTGGAACTATATGACAATGATTTAAAGCAGCAATAAAATTGCTCAAATAAGTAAGCATAAACACTTTTGAAGTTAATGGAAATTAGAAAGACTAAAAGGAGAAATAGGAGGAATCTAAGAGAAATTTTGGACCTGAAAAATATACATTAACTGAAGTTTAAAAAACCAATTACACATGCTGCAAAATAAAATGGAGATCACAAAGGAAATGTCAGAATATTCTCCAATATATAATATCTATTATAGATAAATAGAAATCCCCCAATTTTGAGAGAGATACAAAGTACTAAAAAAAATAAAAGGAACAGAGTCTTAAGGACCTGTGGGGCAGTAATAAAAGTTCTTACATTCATATCACAGAAAGCCCTAAAAAAGTGGAGAAAGAATTTACAGTAGAAAAAAATTTGAAGGAACTACAGCTTTAATGCACCCAATTTAGAAGAAAAAAAAACCCACCGACATTTGTCATTTCCATAAGCTAAAGAAAGGAAGGATAAAACCAAAGAAATACACACCTAGACATATCATAATAAAACTTCCATATTCTAAAGAAAAAGAAAAAAATCTTGAAAGCAACCAAAGAAACATGACACATTATATAAACAGAACAAGTGGATGTGGATACTTAGTATCCATGGAGGCCAGAAAGAAGTGGAAAGAAATGTTTAAATAGCTGAAAGAAAATAATGGTTAATACAGAATTTTTATAAGCAAAAATATCCTTCAAGAATGTGATGGTTAATTTCATGTGTCAACTTTTCTAAGTCATTGGGTCCAGTTGTTGGGTCCAACACCAGTTTACTTGTTACTGTGAAGGATATACATTACAATCAGTTAATTGGATCCAAAATCAAGAAAGAAAGATTGCTTTTAGTGATTCGGGGTAATCTCATCCAATCAGTTCGAGGTCTTAAAAGTGACAATTGAGGGGTATATTTCTGCTTCAACATCAATGCAGGGTTTTGCTGGAACTTCCAGCCAGGCATTTTCCCCTGAGGTATTCAGAATAAGGACTTCTACATCCCCTTTATTTGAGAATCCAGACAGGAGTTTGCTCTGTGAAGTTCAGACATGTCAGCCTCCCTGTTGGTTCTGTTACTATTGAATATCCTGACTGATATTGGAATGAAGGCATTGTCAGATAAATTAAAATAGAGGAATTCATTGCTAACATACTGGTAAAATAATGGTTAATGAAATTAATCAAACAGAAGGTAAATGATATTATAATAAATTCTGGAATAAATTTAATGAAAGAAAGGCAACAGAAATCCTAAATCGGTGTTAATATAATAGAATATTCTTCCTTGATTCCTTTACTATGTTTTGGATCTTGAAGCACAAAAAATATAGAATTGTCTCATAGGGTTGATAACAGATGTAAATCTTAAAATTTAAGACAACTAAGACCAAAAATGAGAAAGAAATTGATCAATGCATTGGTAAAGTTTCTACATTCCACTCAAAATGGTAAATTATTGATTCAAAGATGACTGTGAAAATTAATGTATATAGTTGTAGTACGAAAAATGTCTATAAATCCTCCACCATAAATTTTATGCTCTAATGTGCAAAACATTAATATAAGTTATCACTACCATGTTTATGTATGTTCCACAGTGGACCTTAAAATAGGAATATCATCTGGAATTATCCACTGGCTGCAATGTAATGGCATGGGCCCTCAAAATCAGAGAGGTTTCACTGGCTGGTGGCAAAAGTGGAAGTGAGAAAAATATGATATATGAGAAGGACTCAATAAAATGTTTCTAGCTTTAAAGAAATAGGTGGCCAGGGAAGAAGAAATGCTGGTGACTTTAAAGAGCCAATTGAAGCCCTAATTGTGAACCTGCAAGGAAACAGACACTACCATCTTTAAAGGGAACTGGATTCTGCCAAAAATTTGAATGAACTTGCAAGTGGATTCTTTCACAGGATTTTCAGCAAGAACCAACCCTGAAGACACCTTGATTTTGGTCTTCTGTGATTATGAACAGAAAATTCTGGCACATTATTCTTTGACTTTTAACCCTGAAAAATGTGAGATAGCTGTTTTGGCTTCAGTTACTAAGTTTGTGACATTTTATCATAGCAATAGAAATAGATGTAATAGTAATGCCTTGAACAACATGTAAAATTATACAAAAAATATACAAATTTTTGAAGAGCCAGAGGAAGAGCTTCAAATATGTCAAAAAAAGAGTGAACAAAAACACCATAAAACAAATATGGCTAATAGACACCAAACATTCCAAAATTAATTTAAATGCACATAGCATACTCAGACTAATTAAACATAACTATTATAATAATTGACTCAAGATAATGAATCAACTAAATATTGTCTGTAGAAACTCTCTTGAAATATAATGGTATAAGAAGATTAAATTTAAAATGATTAAAATAAAATATACCATGCAAACATGAAAAAGAAATCTTGCATGGCTATATCAATATCAGAGATATTGTTTGACAAAAGAAAATTAATATAGATAAAGTGATATATAATAGTGAAAAAATTATTCATGAAGGCATAACTATCTTAATATATATACAAAAAGCTTCAGAATATATAAAGCAAAAACTGACAGAAATGAAATGTAAAAATCACAGATCTACAATGATTATTGAAGATTTTAAAACTTTTCTCTTAATAAGCAATAGTATCAGTATACTAAAACCCAGCAACCATACAGAAAAACCAAACTGTTCCATTAACATTAATGAACCATTACATACAGAAACCACATATTAAAAATATTTTTTAAGTGAAAGTGGAACATTCATAAATACTGACTACAAGAGTTTTACTTGTTATTTTAAAGGTTACTTTAGCTTAGATTCATTCCTTTACACAAAGTTATAGCTGTTTATGGTTGTTATTGTTATAGTTACTTTAGCTTATTTCCATTTTTTACTTCAAATTGTAGTTGTGAAGCTATGCTGAGTGATTTCCCATAAAAATCTTAATCTCATTAGACTCTGGGAGACAGATTTGAGCCAGGTAGTTCCGTCTTCAATCAGGTCGACCTAGCACTAAAGGATTCAGACTCCTGCATCCAGGAAGGACTTCTCTCTGTGTCTCTGCAGCTTTTTCCCCTGTGTCTGTATATTTTTATTCTTCCCTTTATAAAGGACTCCAGTAGGAGGCTTAAGATGCAGCCTGTGTCCTACAATCTAATCAAAGACATTTAACTGAAGGACTCTAATAGAAAGGTACCTTATCTGGATCTGATAAAAAGGTCCTATTAACAGTGGTTTTACAGGCACAGAAATGGTTTCCATTTAAGAATAGGATTTTCTGGTGTGCACAAACCACTCACAACAGCACATGATGCGTGCTTTTCAGTACCAGTATATAAGGTGGAAGTCTGAGGGACTGAGCTGGGGAACTTAGCAGGCTCACTCCCCTATCATTTGTCCTGAAAGCAGATAAACTGTAGACAACTGGGACAGTGGGCAAAACAATTAGTCAAATTACCCTGGGCAAAGCACTCCCTGTATTAAGTCATGCAAAGAACACACAGAAGGAGGCAAAAGCCTATATCAAAGATAGTAGACAGGAAGTTCATTTAAACTACTGTAAGTTGTCAATTTTAGAAATCCAAAGCTGACAGCAATGAGAAAGATACCAGACCTTAATTACCTATGTTGCAAATTAAGGATGTAGGTGTTTAAAGAAAAATAAAGAAATTATTTTTTGAACAAACATAAATACAAAATGGGTACATTAGATGAAATGAAACAATTATTCCAAAACTATGAACTACCAAAATTCACTCAAGTTTACATAAATAAAATGAAGAGGCCCTTAACTGTAAAGAAATTGAATTTGTGGCTACTAACCCTCAGGAAAGGACTTTTCCTGGCCCAGATAGATTAATTGGCAGATTCTACCAAATACATAAAGACTAAAGAAGAAATGACATAAGTGCTCTACAATCTTTTGTAAAGAATAATTTCCTGAGGACAGTATTTCCCAATAACATTAGAAAAACTAATAAGATTATAGCAATTGGTGTAGGAAAACATTCAATAAAATTCAACATGAATTCACTATAGTAACTATCAGCAAACTAGGAATAGAAGCAAACTTCCTGAAAATAATAAAGATCATCTACAAAAATTCTACAGCTAAAATAATGTTAAAGATTGAATTTTACTTTTTTTTAAATTAGGCCTATAAAAGAATTTATTGAGAAATAGCAGAGCTTGCTGAGAAATGGGAGAGAAGGACAGAAATACACAGTGAGATTTGATGTGGGCACCTCTATGCAAAGAGAGTGATTTGGCTGTCATTATTAAAACATTAATTACTTCTCACCTTGCTAATGCTAAGGGGAGGTGCCCCAGCTATTATTGGTTACTCCACCAATGGTGGGAGCCAATGGTGAGGCCTTTTGTATGGGGTTATCCAGGACCAATGAGGAGGTCTGTTTGGAATTAAGGAAAGGATGTCCACTCTAACACACCTAGCCATTGATCAAAAGTATAAAACACTGACAGAGCAAAAAAATAACTAAAATTTTCCCCATTCACATGGGACATGATTTTGGTATAAATTTCTCAAAGAATCTACACAAAAAATAGCCTTCTGGAAGTAATAAGCAAGTTTTGCAAGTGCCCACAATTCAGTGAAACCAACCAATAATTAATCTTATTTCAATATACTAGCAAGCAAAAACATGAGAGCAAAAATTAAAAATATTACAGTTAAACACATTATTAAAGGAAAATGAAATACAAAGATAAATATCGATATGCAATATGAACAGAATCTGTAGCCTGTGAACTAAAAGATTTTTTATGGAACATATCAAATATCTAAGATGAGATACATACTGTGTTTATGGACTTCAGAAATAACATATCAAATGTGAATTTTTCATTAACCTGCACATTCACCAGAATCCTAGTAAAAACATCAGCAGTTTTCTTTGTAGCTATAAACCAATTGGTTTTAAAAGTTTACATGCCTAAGTAAAAAAACTAAAATAGCCAAAATGATATTCAAAATGAGAAACAAATGTGGGTGAATTACACTATATTACGACTTACTCTAAAGTATGCTTTTATGGTACAGTGACAGATAAAGAGATCAATGAACATATGCAGAGAGTTCTATAAATCCATAGACATATGATCATTTCATGTTTGACAATGACATAAAAGTTAGTTAATTGAAAAAGAATTTCATTTTTGAAAAATTGATGTGGGAACATTTGGGTATCCGTATGATGAAAAAAGAGGAATTTCTACTTAAAGCAACACTGGTACACAATAAATCTCTAATTATGATTGTAAAATTATAAATTTTTTTAGAACAAAACATAGAAGAAATTTTTCATGAATAAGGTTAGGCAATGCGATCTTAGAATTTACACTAAAAGCAAAAAGCAGAAGGGGAAAAATAATAATACATTGGAGTTCATTGAAATTTTAAAAAGTACTGAAAGTAAGAAAACAAGGTTTAGATTGGGGAAAAATATTTGCAAATCACATATTTGATGAAGGAATTGTATCCAGAACATATAAAATGCCAGATGAATAAAAACAAAACAAAATAAAAAAAATGTCCAGACACTTCTCCAAGAGGACAAAGGATTGCAAATAAGCACATGAAAAGATGTTCATCAGCAGTAGCCATTATGGAAATGCAAATTTATACTAACTTGAGAAACCCTGGATAAAATAAATTTGACAACAGTACCAAAATATGCCAGGGAGGCGTAACAACTGGAACTCTCCCACAAGGTTGTTATGAATGGAAAATAGGAGAGCTGTGTTGGAAAATTTTGACAGTTTCTAATAAAGTACATGCATCATGTAAACCCAGTATTCCACTTCTAGGTATTTATATGAGCGCAACAAAAATTTATGTTCTGGGAGGAAATAGTATTTATATATTTATAGTCACTCTATAGCAATCTATAACCACCAAACCCTGCAAACAACCCATGTGAAATTTAATATGAGAAAGGGCAAGCCAAGAGTGGAACATCTGTATAATATAATACTACTTAGCAATAAAAAGTAATAAATTGGGAGCAGGTGTAGCTCAGTGGTTGCAATCTCGAGTACAGCCTGAAAAGCAAGGAATAAGCTACTTATATGTGCAAAAACATTGGTGAATCTTAAAGTCAATATTGTTTTTCATGAGTTTGTTTTTAAATTATTTTACTTCCAAAGAAGCTATAGATTACATAAATATTACATTAAAAATATAGGGGAAAATAAAAAAAAGAATAAAGAAAAAATATATAGGGGATTCCCTTGCCTCTCCCCTCCACCTGCCACACTTTCCCACATTAACAGCATCTTTCATTAGTGTGGTACCTTTGTTACAATTGAACACATATTGAAGCATTGCTACTAACCATGGAAATTGGTTTACATTATAGTTTACACTCTGTCATGCACAATTTTGAAGGTTATGACAAAATATATAATGGCCTGTATCTGTCATTACAGTGTCATGCAGGACAATTTTAGTGTCCCCAAAATGCATCCATATTACACCTGTTCTTCCCTCTCTCCCCCTCAGAACCTCTGGTGGCCATTGCCTCTATATCAATGATAAAATTTCTTGCATTGCTAGAATAATAATGTCTATAATAGTATAATAATGTCTACTTTAGTCCATTGTTCATTCCCCAATCTTGGGGATTTGGGGATGGTGATGCCCACTCTGTTTCCAATTGAGAGAGGGCTTAGATCCCATGGGGAAGAAGGATAAGACTATCTTGTTTACACATGCAGACTCTCTCTGTTCCTTGGGATAGGTGTTGTCCATCATCATCTCCTTTTTAGTTGTCGTGGGAGAGCCCAATGAACTGCAGAATAGGTGTTGCAACTCTGCTGAGATTCAGAGCTCAAATGGCACATGAAAGGACCAAAGATTTAAGTCTCTGAGACATATATTTAACAAATATAGTGGTAATTATAGGTTCAAATAAAAAGGAAAGAAGAGTTACAGGTAAAGAAACTATAAATGAGTCTATATCTTTTGCACTGGGGAGAATAAATTCCAAAACAAGGTCCACTGACAGGGTTCCAAATTCATGAGCTTGTCTCCCTGAGTGCAGAAAATTTGACCTTCTTGTAATGACAAAACTATAGTGATGGAGAACAAGACATTAGTTGCCAGGGGATATTGTGATGGTTTGAGATTATTTTTATCAATCCCCAAGAGAGATGTTATGTTTGTAAACTAATCTATTCCTCTGGGTGTGACGTCCTTTGATTATATTGGATTCAGTCGAGATACACTTGAATAATTTACCTGTTAAGATTAGCGCTTTAATTAGAGCACATCAGTAAGGCATGACAGATGTTGAGTCCTTGTGCATTTGGTGGGCTGATATAAATGGTCACTCAGTCAAGAAGACACACAGGAAAAGAGATAGGTCTGTCATTTTTTATCCTGGGATTCCAGGGAGAGACGAGCCTTTCACCTGGTAGTTTGCAGCTAACCTTGTGAAGAGAACAGAGCAGCTGAGCAGCTGAGAAGACCGAGAAAGAAATCAGCCCTATGCCAGAAACTGATATAGAAAGCCCTGAGAAACAAGCCCTATGCCAGCCTATAGCTGTGATAGGGAAGAAGAAGGGCCCATGGAGACTTAAGTGGAAGACAAAGCCCAAGAAGAAGAGACCAGACAGAGATCAGTGACCAACTTGCTTACACATGTGGCAATGACTTTGGTAAGAAAGCAACCATAAGTTGAATTCTTTAGGGCCTTGTAACCATAAGCTTTTACCCCAAATAAATACCCTTTATAAAAGCCAACAGATTTCTGGTACTTTGCAACAGCAGCCGCTTTGGCTGACTAATACAAACAGCATAGAAGGTGAGTATGATTGTAAAGGAGTAGCAATGGGAAATATTAGGAAACTGTTCTATATCTTTAATTGAGGTGTTGGTTAAGAGACTCTATACATTTGTTAAAACTCACAGAACTACTGCTAAAAAGGAGTCTTTTATTGCAATTTAATTTTTGAATGTAAATTTAAAAACATAATAAAAATATTTGGAAAATTCAATGAGCTATATTTACTTTCTTCTCTTTATGTAATTTTTACATCAACAGTAATTTTAAAAATTAATGACTATAATCACAGTAATAACAATAATAAAACTAGGGATTAGAGCTTCAACAATCTCTTCTTGGGCAGAAGAATCCAGAAGGAGCAGGTCCATGTTTTAAGAGTGGAATGGCTAAAAAAATTAAGGACATTTTGGTAATGATTAATTTGTAAAATATATAAATATATAGCTATTTATTTTCACAGTTTGGAATAATAATTGT
>JAQZBX010048462.1:5830-20292 GCA_029593785.1 Cabassous unicinctus
CTAAAAACAAAAGAACAAACAACAAGCAAACAAATGAAAAACCAATTCAGGGGAGCCAATGTGGCTCAGTGGTTGAGTGCTGGCTTCCCACATACAAGGTCCTGGCTTCAATCCCTGGCCCTGGTACCTCAAAGGAAAAAAAAGTAAATCAGAAAACACTTGCCTCCATTTCCTTTTCATTTAAGCCAGAATTAATCAAAACACCTTACTTGTCCTGCAAGGCCTGCATGCTCTAGTTCCTCATTTACTATTCTATCATCTCCCTCCATCCTAATCTCTGGTCATTTGTTGCAGCTACTCTGTTGCTTGAGTACAATAAGCTAGCTCTTCTCTATCTGGAACACTGTTCCCTAGGATGCTTGTTATTTCTCATAATCTAAGTCTCCAAACAGATGCTCCCCCCTTTAAAGCAGCTTTCCCTGACCACCCTAGCTAATGCAGCACTTTCTCCCATTTGCTTATCATAATTACTCTACTGTGACTTGTTCATTGCATTTATTAATACTGGAGCTTTTATTTTTATTTGCTACATGTTTATTTTTGTCTCTCCCCCAGTACAACACAAACTTCTTGAAGGAAAGACTCTATCTTGCCAAATGCTGTATTCCCAGCCCAAAGAATACTATTGATCCACACAGCAGGTGCTCATAAAAGATTGACTTAATGAGTTCAGGCTTTCTTCAGAATGTTGCGTTTGTTAATTCAGTTAGACACAGTTAGGCTTTGTCTCAGTTTGCCAGGCTGCTATGACGTATACCACACAATGTGTTGGCTTAACAACAGGAATTTATTGGCTCACAGTTTGAATGGCTGGAAATCCAAAATCAAGGCATTAGCAAGGCCATTCTTTCTCCCCAAAGTCTGTTGCTGGCTTGATGCAATCATTGAATGACTCATCATTGGAGTTCCTTGGCTCACATCTCTGCCTCTTGTCACATAACTAGCTCTCTCTCTTTGTGTGTGCTCTTCCAGTTCCCACTGACTTCCTGCTTCTTGCAGTGTGGCCCTCTATGACTGACTGCATCCAAATTTCTTCTGCTTATAAAGGTGTCCAGTAATATAGATTAAGGCTCACCTTGATCAGTTGGACCACACCTTAACTAAAAGTAACATCTTCAAAAGGTCCTGTTTATACCCACAAGAAAGTGGATTAAGATTAAAATCATGGCTGTTGTTGGGGTACATAATTCAATCTACCACAGGCAATGTATACAATTTGCCAGAGTCCTTTTCTACTTTATATCTAGAGCAGATTGTCTGGGTTTGAATCTTAGTTCCATCCTATTTAGCTCTGTGACCTTGGGTAAGTTACTTAAACACTCTGTGACATAGTTTCCTCATCTGTAAAATAGAGCACAGCATAGTGCCTCCCTCTCAGGGTGGATATAAGAATAAAACAAGTTACTACATGCAAGGTGTCTGGAATGCCTGAAGCAGTGCCAGGCCCATAATCAGTTTTTGCTGCTATTATTATTATTTTTATAACTGAATATAGGCTACATTTCATTAAAAGTCACCTTCATTTTGAATTTTTTTAATAAAGACATTGGCAAAGCAAATAGATCTCAAGGGATGATGATACTTCAGGAATCCCCTGACCCTAGTCAAAACATGTCAACTGTGACATATGTTGATTTAGCCTGTCTATTCCCTTTTTAATCAGTGACACTTAGAATTAGTTCTAGGAAGCAGTTCAAAAATATCATATCTTGCCCACTGAGAGAGAAAGAGAGGAACATTTAGTCAATTAGTACAGACTTTCTGATGGGGAGGCTGCTAATAACTGCACATCTTGCAAAAATCAGCAGTATATCAATGTCTTCCCCTGCAGCATTTGTTCAACAGTGAGAAATCCGAATGTTATTTTCTATCTTTTGACAAACAACCAGCAAAGCAAGAAGCATCCTCACAAATGAAGCAGGAATCCAAAGAGTAATCAACAACAAAATTCTTAACACCAATTTCTAAGCTATTGAACACCTGCCATACTTTGGGACTTTATACATAAAACCATATGTGTAAAATATTATTCTCATTTTACCCGTGAGAAGACTGAGGCTTAGAACAAGTTTCCATGCCTGATCTGTGGCAAAACTGGGGTTATTCATTGAGCTCTTCCAAAAGTATTTATTGTCTTTTATGTGCCAGGAATGAAGATAGCAGTGAACCAGTCAGATAAGGTTCCTGTCCTCCAGGAATTTACATTCTATAGTGATTGGAACCCAGGTTTCAGAGCCTATCCTGAGAGTAAATCAAATTTCCCCAAATGACAGCCTATGGGGGATGAGGTAGGAAATTAATGCAAATACATTGGAACAGTGAAACAACAACCATAGTAGCCACAAGTATTTATTGAACATTCCTAGTTAAGGTACTTGTAGGGTCTAGAGTCAGTTGGAGAGAAAATAGACACATCTGCTGTGCTCATAGAACTTTCAAAGTATGTTGGCAAACAAGTGTCTAAACGGGCTGGGCAGGTTATATAAATGACGAAAATAGCTATGCATTTTATTCTTTCAACACAGATATTCTTTGTGCAGTAAACAATTACACATGCTCTTCACTTTTTAAAAGAAATATGGTCTCCCTAATACGAATAAACACATGGATTTAAAACCTAGAGTATAGGTTATTAGGAGATAAGGGAAGGACTGAGAAGGACTGCTGGTGCTTAAACTATGTAGAAGTTTTAATTAACTTGACTATAAAAGTGTGGAAATAGATAGAGTTGATGGTAACACATTATAGTGAGTAGCAGCTGGTTTATAAATGGGATTGTGGCTGAAAAGGGTAGTCTAGGGTTGTAAATGTCAATTGAAAGAAAGCTAGAGAATAATCTAGGGATTGAATGACAGAGTGAACCCAGAGGTGGATGAGAATTGTAGTTGATGGTAGATGCAGATGCAAGAGTGTCCTTCTGTGAGCTAAAGCAGATGTACGTCAGTATTGCAGGGTGGTGGGAATGTGGAGAAGCTTGGGAAAAATACAATTACTATAACCTATAGTCTATAGCTAACAGCATTACTGTAATATTCTTGCATCAATGCCAAAGATGTACTGTGTTAGTAATAGGGGGTATGGAAAAAATATGCCAAATGTATGCTGTGGACCATAGTTAGTGGTAATAGTCTGATGATATTATCTCATAATCTGTAACAAATGTTCCACCCCAGTGCCGTGTGTTGGTAAAGGGGCATTGTATGGGAATTCTACACATGTGCATGATTGTTTTGTAAGTTCATAACTTCTGTAATAAAAATATATTTTAAAAAAAGAAAAGAAAAGAAATGTGCTTTTATCTATTTTTCTTAAAACACAAGGTTCTCTTTGGCCTATCTTTTGTTTTTCCAATTTTGTTGGAGACATTCTGTCTCATGCTCCACTTTACTATGAGAAAAACATCCACGTGCTTATTGTGATGAAGGGCAGCTGACAGTTGGTCTCAGTGTCATGCAGTACTAAGGACATATGGGGTCTGTGTCAAACTGGAGAGCCTGCTCCTTCTAATGGGGCAGCTGCTATCCAATTCCAGATGATTTTAGCCTCCAAGACTAAGACATTCGTGCTGGCAGAGCAAATATAAGTTGTAAGTAAATGGTGGACTGATTAATTTGCATTCTTCTAGAATTTATGAACCCAAGACAAAAATGAGGAGAAAATCTAGAAGATTGAGGGGTGTTTAAAGGCAGGGATTGTTGGAGCATGTTCTCTTTGCCTGGTATCCTCTGAGGATGGTTCTAGGCCTATTGATTCCAGAAAGCTAATCGTACATTGTAATCTAGCCTATCTAGTAGCATGTTATTCACTGTGCTTATTTCCCTTCTGTCACCCCCAATTCTTTAGAAAAGTTTTAAAGGGGAAAAGGCTGAGGACCCATTGCCACAGGGTAAATCTTGGGGGATTTGAGTCAGTGCTCTGAGTTTTAGCCACCTCGCCCATGTAGATACATTGCTTTATTGCTAACTTTTGGGGGTATGGATTTAGTTTTAAGGGAGCTTATAGATTTATTTCAAGAAATGTAGGAGGTTTATACACAAGACTATTAAGAACAAGTGATGTGAAATATAAAAATTCTGCCTCTCTCACTTGGGTATGCCCACCACATATAGTATCTGAAAGGTCTCAAAAGTCCAAGGCTTTCATATTCAAAATAGTTGCCCTCAAATTGCTAGAACCTTGTTCATTTGTGTTATAGTTGTGTTATGCTAATTCTCATAAATAATAATCCTATAGACTTTTACTGTTAGTATGAATGCTAGCTCATGGAATCCTCACAATATACTCTGAAGTGGGTATTGTTAGCATTTTACAGATGAAGAACTTGGCATTCAAAAGCAATTTAGTAATTTGTTCAAGGCCACACAATTAGATAGTGTCAGAGTTCCATATGAATATAGGTTTCTGGCTTCAGATCTTTCTGCTGTATTCCACTACCTTCTTTTCTGTTCTGGAAGCGACTTATGAAATTTGTCATCTATGTGATGTTTGGCTCTCTCTACATTGATACGCAATATGGCCTGGGTTATTCACCAATTAATAACTGGATTATTGACCATTCAGGACAGGAGCATTCGTTTAATCTACAAACCATTATGTTTTCTACCAAGTCTGTTGACCCTCACATCTACTACCGTTCCTAGTTTCACTCATAATCCAAACAAAATTTCACCTATTGTATGGAGAATCTCCATTCAATAAGAATTCCTATGATATCCTACCTTGAGGAAAGATAAAATGAGAACTTTATTGAATGAATTAAGTCTCTGCCCTTGAGTATGATTTCATTTCAGAAGGTAATGTTTTGAGTAAACAAATTAGAAAATATTTCATGGTCACATAAATGTTTCAAATTCTAGCCTTAACTAAACTTTGTATCCCTAAGCAAAGTAAGGCATTTGGACCAATCATAGTCAGATCCTTATTACTTAGAGTAGGTTTTAGGAATAAATAAACCAATAAGAACTAAAACCTTAGCTTTGATGTAATTGACTTGAGGGGGATTGGTAAAGAGCAGTTCTTGGACAGACGAGAGTGAATGGGGTTGGGTGGTAGGGATGAGGATGGAGTGACAGGGCTGAGAGGAAGGACACTAAAATGAATGGAGTCCAGGTCTCCAAGAGGAACCTCTGTGGAGAGGAAGTAGTCCTGCTCACTGGGGCTGTGCCTGGCGGGGCTTCTCTCATTCCCCAGCCACACACTGGGGGCCACAGGTACTAGATGAAATGCTCTCAATGGCTTGTGCAAGTCTAAGTGTGCCTACCTTCCATTTATTTCTTCTCTTTCTAAAAACATCTGATTCATTTTAATTGCAAATTAAACACAAATATAAAGGTCATTTCCATTGGGAAAATTTCATAAAACACAGCTAAAGCTAGAATGTCCCCCTACCACCACCTTCGACCCAGTTTCTCCCTCAGAGGTCGCCTCTGTTTTTAGTTTGATGGGATCTTTCCAATCCACCCTCCCCTTTGAACCTTTTCTCTCATTTGTTTCCCTGGTTTCTGTCATGATGCCACCTCTCTGCCAGGTTAGGATGAGGTTTTAAGTATTCCTCAAGAAACTTCCTCTTAGTTTGCTCTCCTCATTGTGGCACGGAAGCCTGTAAAGAAGTGACACCCAGTCTCTCCAACTCAGGTAACTGGATCCCCTCACAGAACCTCGGTCCCTGCTTGCCTAACAGAGAGCATGAGAAAAAGACCAGCTGTGCTACCACTTCTGCTGGGCCAGGTGATGGTTGGCTACCTCCTGTATCCCACTGGCTGTGGCTTTGGAAAGGAAGAAGAGTCTACCCTTCCTGGAATTGCTTTATGTCCTGTAAGATGGAATTCATGCCAACCACTCACAAGAGTGTGGAGCACTAGACTGGGGTCAAAAGGCCTGGTTTGGGTGCTCCCTCTGCAAGGGTTTGGCTATTTGACCATGGACAAGTCTTGCTTAACTGCTGGGGATTTCATCTGTAAAACAAATAAGCTAATCTCGAAGACTCTTCATCTGCAACATGGGGATAGTGTCTGATACAAGGGATTTTTGTGGGGATTAAATAGGATAACTTGGCTATAGTGCTTAGAACAAAGTCCAGCCTAAGTGAATGTTCAATAGATGTCAGCTGTTATTTCTCTGCTCTCAGTTTCCATGATCCTTTGATCTCAAGTTAACATCATCTCCAAAATTTAATATGGGGCTCTGTAATGCCCAGGTTGACTAGCTATGTGAACTCTGCTCCTTCTTCTAGCCTGGCGCTTGTGATATATGGCAATGAGGACAGAGAGCAAGGGGTCACCTACTGAGTGGTCAGATCCCTGGATTTGTGCTGTTCATTCCAAGGAGGTTTGACAATATGAGGCAAATTCCTTTGACAGATGTGGATCTGTGGCAATTTTTCCATGTGTACTCTCTCAAATTTAATCAATCATTGGGCAACTCAATCTAAATTGAGTGGGGCTGCTGCATGCAGAAAATGTTTGCAATTCTTGAGTCATCTCGATTTAAATTGTCTATTAAAATTCTCTGTTCTTAGCTATTTTTTCAATCGAGTATGCCTAAATGGCCACAATACTCTGCAGGGCATCTTTCCATTCAGTTTGTATCTGTTTAATGTGTGTGGGTTAATCATTTTCAAACAGTGTTTGTGCTAGTTTCTATCATTGCCTTCAAAGCCATTTGCTGCTCATTTGCAAGGTGCTGAGGGAGGCTTATGAGATTGACATAAAAAATGGGAGCAAAGACCATGAGGTCATTGTGGAGGTTTAACAGTGTTTCTCGGTGTTGTTGACCAAGAGGTCACCAATAAAAGGAGCAGTGTCAGGGAGAAGCTGTTCTCATGTCAGCTGTTTACCAGATGCAGAGGAGTTCCAGGAATGTACTGTAACAAGCAGATGGTGCAACTCAGTGGTGGACAAGTTGTTGACCCAAGTACTCCTTTGTCTCATTGCTCTCTAAGAAACAGCACCAGCTTCAATTTATTAGCCCCATTCTCCTTAGAAAATCCCAAATGCTTACAAACACCAAAGTTAGGTTTCTGGCATCTCTTCAGTGACATTGAGGGTCAGTGGCAAGACTGGCAAATGTAGGCCTAAATTAAATTTCCCTTTCCTCTGCAACTCAAAGTTACCTTCTCACTTTGAGAAGGAAAAGTGAGTTTGGTCAGGTACTTTGTGGTGTTTGGGGAGCTGGGGGGTGAGAAGGAAGCAATGCTGTTTTTTTTCCTTCAGTGATTCAAATGAGCATACCAAAAATTGAAGATCAGTGCCTCCTTGCAGTAGGCATTGCAGTTTACACAGGCATGGGCTTGTAGGCTTTTAGGGATCTTCAAGGCAGCCTGTTCTAGTTTCCTTGACTTCTCAAGCAAACATCATGCAATGAACTGGCTGAAATAATGGGAATTCAATGGCTCACGGTTTTGAGGTTAGAAAAATGTCCAAACCAAGGTGTCATCAAGGCAATGCTTTCTTCCCAAAGATTGTGGTATTCTGGGGCTGGCTGCTGAGGATTCTTGGTCCTGGGCTACTCTGTCACATGGCAGTGCACATGGCAGCTTCTCCTGGCCTCTTTCTTCTCTTCCACATTCTGATGATGTTCAGCTTCTGCATACTGTTTTTGTGACTTTCCTGTCTCTGTCTGAATTTCATTCCACTTATAAAGGACTCCAGTAATAAGACTAGGATCCATCCTAATTTAATTGAGCCACACCTTAAATGAATTAACCTCATCAAAAAGTCCCACTTACAATGGGTTCACACCCACAGAAATGGATTAAGAACATATTTTTCTGGGGTACATTTAGCTCCAAACTACCACACAGCCGCAGGATAGAGTCCTTGCCTGTGGTAGCCACTGTCTCCTCTGACAGTCAAAGCAACCGTTTGTAGTCTAAACTGGGGCTGAGTCCCCTGCCTTTCAACTCACTTCCCTTCTTAGCTAACTCTTTTTTCTTCTCTTTCCCCAAACTCTCTCCTCAGGTGACCTATGCTGAATTGAAGCAGGAAGTTGCTTTGTTTTGCTATAGCAAGAGGGCAGATGCCTGAGTGTCACCCTGATCCTACTGCAAGTTCCAGCCACACCTTACAGATGGGTTCTTTTGCCATACACCAACACCATTGGCATTGCCACTGATGTGAGCAGGAGTTTCCATCTGCTCTGCCAGGCAGAAAGCCTGAAGGATGAAGAGGGTCAGGTACTTGTCTTGGAATGGAAAGAATGCTGTCCTAATGAGTCTGGAGATAAACCTCCTTGTTCCAGAGCTGCTACAGCAAGCATGCCCCTTGGAAGCACATAAGGACTCAAGGCCATCTATGGTCTCTGGGGGGGTGAGGCTCTAAATTCCTTCTTGATATACAATTTTGTGATTTCAAACCATGTAAAAGACCACAGCCATGATAAAGGGTAGGCCTCTGTCCCATGGCCTTCACACTAAAGAACAAAGAGATGTTCTGAGTTTTCCCATAGATAAGTGTCCTGAGTGATAAATTTTATTCTAGCCAAGGGGCAGACACAACACTAAAGCATCACTGCTCCTTTGGTCCTCATCACATAGCACCCAATTAGACACAGCCACTGTCCTTACAGATTTCTTGACAGTGAGAATTCATTTTGCATTTTAATCCATTAATTAACTGGCTGCTGGAGAGCTAGCTCTGCTGAGGACATAACTGCTCCAGATATTGATGCACGGAAAGATTGCTGTTTGAAAAGTTTATTGGATAATGAAATAAAAAAAAACCCACCTCAAATACCAGATGTACAAGGTAATACTTTGATCATAATTATTAACTTCCTCTAGCATTGTAGCTGTAATGTTAGTGGGAATGGAGGAATAAGGAATAGATCAGGGAAGAAACTATGGGTTTGCCACAGAAGTCACTGATCAATTGGTAAGGCTAAATTTGAGTCTGAAGATGGACATTCTCATAAAGTATCTTTCATTGAAGTACATTTAGGAGCATTTTTTTCTAACCATCAAAGGTAAGTAATAAAGCAGACCAATGTATACAGGAATATAACCTCAAGAGCACCAGATGGAAATGTGAATTAAACAACAGAAAGTTGATAAAAAGTAATTTCTTTAAAAGAGAAAATATGATTTTGGCTATTGAGAGTGGCATATATTATATATATTATTTCTCTTTAGATATGTAGATAGACACATTTTAAAAAGAATAATGGTATTCTTTTCATGTAATTAGTCCTCCAATCTTTCTTTTGGATTTTATGGGCATATTACAATAATAAAGAACATTATGTATAAAGTTCACAGAGAATTTTTCCATCCATGATATGAACTGATCAATATAACACAAAGTGAGCAGGAAGGGATAATCTCATTTTCCCCACTTTCAAGATAAGAAAACAGGCTTGGTGAGGTTGATTTGCCTTGGCTTGCCTTTTGCACTTTGTTTTCAAATTCCCTTGTAATTAAAAGCCAAGAAACAACTTGCTCCTAGGGTGCTATCATGGATATTTACAGTCTTGATACTAATGACTCAAGGACTAAATTCTCTGTGGAGAGATGCTACTCAGATTTCCTTTATTTCCAAGAAGAAAGATGCTCTTCTCATAGTCATTATTATTGGAATGGCTTGGTAGAAAGAACCTTAGACTGGTAATAAAAAAAAGCTGGCTTCTTAATTTAGTTCCATCACTATCCACCATAAGAACTTGAATAAATATTTATAACTTTCTGGGTATCAGTGCCCCCATTTACAAAACAAGTGGAATAAGTAGAATGAGCTGTAAATTAAAATTAAAATTAGGGACAAAATATTAAAATACAATGGAGAAATAATTAGAACACATAATTGTAAAGATAATTATGGCACATGAGAAATAGATAGAACCAATAAAACAAATTGAGACTAAGAAAGTAAGAGTTAAAAAATAAAGTAAATATAGATTAAAAACATATAGATAAAATATAAATTAAAAGGAGAAAGATTAAAAACAAATAACATACAAATGTAAGTGCAGAAATTAAGCATAAAAATCTTCAAAGGATGAGAAAAACCAAATAAGAACTTAAATTCACAAAGGAGTAGAAATCAAGACATATGCCAAATAAAAGGGAAAGGAAATAGCTAAGTCAAAAGAAATTGCCATTTGGGTATTTAAAAAAGGTAAGTATTAAAATAAATAGCAATAATTTTTTAAAATTTCAGACTAAAATTAAGGAATAATTTAAAAAAGAAGGTAAAAGTAAATAGAGATTTGAGAGAGGATTGTGGGAAGATGGTGGAGGAGGAAGCTCCAGGAATCAGTCCCTCCACAAAAACAACTATTGAACTGGCAAAAACTGTCTGAATCAACTATTTTGAAACTCCGGAGTCCAGTGAAATACTGTGCAGCATCCAGGGAGAAAGAGGCTGGTAAATTGCTATAAACAACAGTGAGATTCACCCTCCCTGTTGTGCCTACCACCCCTTTTCCCCAGCCTCTGAGCAGGTGGCAGTGGGGACTGGAACTAAGGCTCCTGGCACAGCTTGCTGTTGCCAGGGTGGGTCATAAAGAATTTAGCTCTCCAAACTCCCGGGGGTGTGTGGTCTGATTACTTATCACTGCTTTTGATCAGCTACTCCAGATTGCTGGGGTCCAGCTCTGAGGACAGACATTGTTCCAACCACTCTTGGGCAATGGTGGAAAAAGAATCTTAAAGACAGTAACCTTCCTCAAAACTATAGAATACAATTAAAGGGTTGCATTAACTAAGAAAGTGCTGAATCAAGAAAACACAACTTTAAAAGCTGTAGAAGCAGCTCCTGGTGCCCTTGCTGGCCCCTCCACCACCCCCTCCACCATGCAGAGTGGAGCCAGCTTGCACTCCCATTGTGGGTCCCTGGCCCTGTTTCAGAGGGAAGAATGTGGCTCCTGTGCACATACTGGGTGCATATATGTCAATGCCAATCTATCAGGTGCTAATCTGAGAGACTGAGCTGGGAAACTTGCCTTGGGTTTGCCCTCCCAGAGTTTGTCATGAGGGCAGAGAAGTGACTTGCAGACAGCTGGGACGTTGAGAGAAACATTAAGTTGAAGCTGCATGGGGCAAAGGACTACCTGCATTAAGTCACTCAAAAAAACACCCAGGAGGGCTGAAAGTCTATTTCAAAGGAAGTAGAGGGATATCCACTGGAGTTCCTGTATATTGTAAATAGGCATATTCTTAAGGCCTCTAGCATGCACAAGTCCCAGAAAAGAAGCAGGCTCTGCAGCTCCACACAGGCTTAGATAAGACAGAGAGGAGTCTGCACTCTGCATTTGCCTCAGTCTGGTCTTCTTGATAAGAGGGCTAAGCTCTGAAGGAGACCACCAGCCAAAGCAGAGCTAATTTGCAAAGACAGTGAAAGGTGCTTTTTGATTTGGTTTGTTTGTTTTGACTAGCTCCTGGCATTCAAGAAAATTTTGTCCTATCACTAGCTGGACACAAGCATAAGGAACAGACAGCTCAGGGACTAAATCTAAGAGTTAACACTTTAAAATATTAAAATGTACAGAGTACAACAAAAGATTACAAGACAAAGAAACAGGACATGATGACCCATCCAAAGGAACAAGATAAAAATCCAGAAACTATCAATGAAGAAAACCAGTCTTTAGACTTACCAGAGACTTTAAAAAATTGACCCTCAGTATGCTCAAGGAGATAAAGGAAAAGATGGAGAAATAACTAAAGGATTTGAGAAAAACAGTGAAAGAACAACATGGGAATCTCTTTGAGATTCTCAATAGGAGCCAAACAGAAATACTGGAGTTGAAGAACACAATAACTGAAATGAAATATTGACTAAAGGGTTTCAACAGCAGATTGGATGTGGCAGAAGAAAGAATCAGTGAACTTGAAGACAAGACAACTGAAACAGTTCAGGGTGAGCAGCAGAAAGGAAAAAGGATAAAAAAGAATGAACAGAGCCTAAGAGAACTGTGACACACCATCAAGCATGTGAATATATGCATTATAAGAGCTCTGAAGGAGAAGAAAGAGAGAAAGGGGCAGAAGGAATATTCAAAGAAATAAGGGCAGAAAACTTCTTAAATTTAACATAAGACATGAATGTGCACATTCAAATGGCCAAATGAATGTCAAACAGGATAAACTCAAAGGGAACCACACCTGGACACATAGAAATAAAAATTTCCAATGACAAGGACAAGGAAAGAGTTTTGAAAGCTACAGAGAAAAGCAAGTTATGAACAAGGGAATCCCAATATGATTAAGTGCTGATTTCTCATCAGAAACCATGGGAGCAAGAAGGCAATGGTACTAAATATTTAAAGTACTGAAAGAAAATAATTGCCAACCAAGAATTTTATATCCAGCAAGGCTTTCTTTCAAAATGAGGGAGAGAGTAAGACATTCTCAGATAGATTAAAACTAAGAGAGTTCATTACCACTACACCTGCCCTAAAAGTAATGCTAAAGGGAGTTCAGACTGAAAAGAAAATACACTAGACAAGTCCTTTGGCCAAGGTAACCATATGGTAATTATGAATGCCAAGATGATTGCATTTTTTGGTGTATGACACCACTTTTTACTTCTTACAGGTGCTAAAATGCAAATGCATAAATCTATGGTTTTGGATATACAATGTACAAAGATATCATTTGTAACAAGTAAAAAAACTGGTGGGGGGAAATGGGGTATAGGAACAGGGTATGTGGATTCTAATTGAAAATAAGATGGCATCAAATCAAATACGATATTATAGATTTAGGATGTCACATTTTAACCCTATGGTAACCACACAGAAAACATGAAAAATATATTCAGAAGGAAATGAGAAGAGACTTAGAATGGTACAATACAAAAATGAAATAAATACAAATGTAGGCATTAATGGAAGAATTAGGGGTCAAAAAAGGTATAAGAAAGCCCTGCGTTATCAGTAATTACTTTAAATGTAAATTAATTAAAATCACCAGTCAAAAAACAGAGATTGGCAGAATGGATAAAAAAGCATGACCCAACTCTATGCTGTTTACAGACTCACCTTAAACTCAAAGACATGAGTAAGTTGAATGTGAAAGGATGGAAAAAAATACACCGTGCAAGTAGTAATTGAATGAGAGCTGGGGTAGGTATATGAATCACAGATAAAATTGACTTTAAGTCAAAATCTGTTGCGAGGGACAAAGACAGTCATTATGTACTGATAGAGTCAATTCAACAAGAAGATGTAACAATTATAAATATTTATGTACTGAATAGCAAAGCCTCAAAATATATGATTTCACATTAATAGTAGGAGACTTTAATATACCACTTTCAATAATGGATAGAACATTTAGACAGAAGATCAATCAGGAAATGGAAGACTTTAATGATACTATAAACTAACTAGACCTAACAGACGTATCTTTATTTAATAACAGACTTCACCCAAGAGCAGCAGAATAGACATTCTTCTCTAGTGCACATGGATCATTCTCCAGGATAGACCATATGTTAGGTCACAAAACAAGTCTCAAAAAATTAAAAAATATTGAAATCATACAATGTATCTTCTCTTACCACAATAAATAGTGAAAAATAATAGCAGGAAAAAATGGAAAATTCACAAATATGTGGAACGTAAACAACATGCTTTTAAACAACCAAAGGATCAGAGAACTCCCAAGGGAAATAAGGAAATATCTTGAGGTGAATGAAAATGAAAACCCAACAACCCAAAACTTATGGGAGGCAGCAAATGCAGTGCTGAGATGGAATTTTATAGCTCTAAATGCACATAAAGAAAGACTTCAAATCAGAAACCTATCCTAAAAACTTCAAGAACTAGAAAAAGAAGACCAAACTAAACCCAAAGTGAGCAGAAGGAAGCAAATAACATAAAGTGGAGATAAATGTGAATTAAAAAATAGAGAGGATCAACAAAATCAAAAGTTGGAACTTCAAAAAGATCAATTAATCAACAAAATGTATAGAGTTCCCATTTAGAATGATGGAAATATTTTGGTAATGGATAGTGAGGTAGCACAAAACTGTGAATGTAATTAACAGCACTGAAATATATATCTGAATGTGGTTAAAAGGGAGAATATTAGGTTGTATATATGGTAATAGAATAAAAAAATTTAAAAATCCTTGAAACTGCACTACACAGTGAACCTCAAGTTAAACAATGAACTATAGTCAATCGTACAATTATTAAAATGTGCTTTCACCAATTGTAACAAATATACTACACCAATGCAAAGTTTTAAAAAAAGGGTGGCATATGGGAATCCTATATTTTATGCATGATTTTCCTATAAACCCACAACTTCTCTAATTTTTTTTTTAAAGATTTATTTATTTATTTATTTATCCCCCCTTGCTGCTTGTGTTTTGCTGTGTCCATTTGCTGTGTGTTTTTTTTTCTGTGTCTGCTTATCTCCCCCTTGCTGTGAGGTCTTGCTGCATCAGCCCACCGCGCCGCGCGGGCCGGCCTGCCCTCACAAGGTGGCCCCGGGAAGCGAACCCGGGGCCTCCCATATG
>JAQZBX010048463.1:0-13822 GCA_029593785.1 Cabassous unicinctus
CCACCTGGCTCCCTAGCCCTCGTCAAAGATGATGGAATCACACCAGCCTCCTCCACCTGGATGTCCTGTGGGAACCTGTCACTCAAAAGGCCACAAGTCACCCTCATTATTTCCCTCCAAATGCTTCTCCTTCCCTTGGCTCCATGAATGGTTATCTCCAGTCATTCAATAACCCAGACTAGGGGCCTCAGGATTACTTTAACTCCTGCCTCGCTCTTGCCTCCCACATGCAATTATTGTCTGAGTCCTGTATAGTCAATCTTCTAAATAGCTATTGAATCCATTTCCTTCTCTCCTCTCCACCATCTCTGTGCTAATTTAGTCTCTCATTAACTCTCAGCCTTACAATGAAAAAACGAATATATGACTCCATTCCTAATGGGGCAATTCTCGAGATGTTCTTTTCATCACATTAAAATGACAACCCTCTGGGATTTATGAAATATATTTCTCCTCCATAGCATAAAACATTTCTTATCATGCATATCTATTCAAGCTCCCCCAAATCATTGTGCAGCAGAGAAATACCAGTAGGCAAGCAGCATGTGGTTGATGTTAAGTAAAAAGTGTGTGGAACAGAAGCACATTGCTCTTAAGAGGACACGGGCTCTGAGGTCAAGGTGCCAGGATTTGAGTTCCAGCCCCACCTTTCACCTGTGGGAGGTGGCTCAAATTGCTCACCTTTCTAAACTGCAGCACCCTTTTCTGTAAGACATGGCCAGCAAAAGAACTTACCTCATAAAGTTATTTGAGGATTTTGCAAGACAATCCACTTAGGGAACTTAGCGGTAGGCCATGGAGGCGCTCCATGTCATGCCTTCGTATAATACCAGTTGTAACACCAGACAGGAAGGTCATGGTTGACCTCAAGCAGAGCAAGGGATTCCCTGTCCTCACCCAGGGTTCCACTCATTACCATGCTTCTGCTCCTCAGACCAAGGAATCTCATTTCCTTTTCTGCCTCTCTTAGTGCTGCACATTAAAATCACCTGGGAGCTTTACTGACTGCTGCCTAGGCCCCTCTGGAGAGAGCCTGTCTAATTGGGTGGGATGCCACCTGAGCACTGGGAGTGTAAATGCTCCCCAAGTGTTTCCAATGTGCAGTCAAGGTTAAGCAAAGCTGGTATAGACAATGGGTGAATGGGAATATCTTGTCATAAGAGTTGCAGGGTGGAGGATGTGGAGAGGAGAGGCATAGTGTCTATTTTCTAGAGAAAACCACTGTACATTCTGGAAACACAGCACAAGTGTCCAAAGAATGAGACTGTTACAGAAAGGAAGAAGCCTAAGTCAAGGTTCTATGTGTTCTGTGATCGTAAAAACTGCCAAAATTTCATCAAGATACAAAATAAAGACAAAAAAAGAAAACCACTTGGAGCATTTTCATGTAATTTGACTATTGACGACCTGTGCATCCCAGCTGATAGAGGCACTGACCACTATGGAATCAGGTGTACACCCCTCCCTCTGCCCTGCCCCCTACCCCAGCTTCCCCCATAAGGCTGGCTCATGAGGCTCTGCTGGAGAGAAGTAAAACCAAGAGTAAGGTATGGACACTTACCAGGTTGATATTGAGAGTCTTGGCTTTGTTAAACCTTGTGGAACCTTTAAGCAACATTAGAAAAGGTGGCTTGTTCAAACTGCAGCCTCCCAGGGACACGTCTCTCTTGACAGATTTACTGACCAAATCTAAAACGGCAGGACTCTGTAATAAGCTGGAACAAAGGCACAAGTGTAAGCTGCTGCCAAAGTCAGACACATTGATGAAGACACAATGGCCGAGGGAGCTTGTTTCAAATGTAAACATCCTGGTGGTCATGGTTTCTAGGTAACCTTTGATCTCCTACCTGTAAATTACCTCTAAGCTTGTAGGCATTACCTCCCTTTTCATGCCCTAGAATACCTAGCTCCAAGCCTTGCTGGCAGAGGGGCTCCAGAGATGGTTACTGACTTGAACGGCCAGGATTATGGCAGGGCCACCATACTATAGCTCCTTCTTTGGAATGGGCATCAGATAGAACTATGAAAACAAAATATGCGGAGAGGGGATATCCAGGCACTGGATGATACAGGATGATTGTGAATAGCAGGAAATCTCAGAAGTGAGTTCATGGAATGATTTATCTTACTACGTTGGAGTAGGAAATTCTCACTCTAAAAAGGAAAAATAATTGCTTTATCTCAGGACTGTTTGTCAATCCTTTCAATGGTGGAAAGCCAGCTGGTGCTAACCACCTCAGTGTCTTCTCCATGACTCCTTCCTGCTTCAATCACTGCTAACTGGATGTTCAAGGAAGACCAGGAGAGGGATGAAAACTCAGCCTCCCCCTGGCTAAGGAGGACGGGCCCTGACAGGAGGGAGGACACCATCATGGCGTCCAGGCTGCCCAAAGTTCACGGCCAAGTTATCGGCCCCTCCCTCTGCCTTCAGGAGACTTTTGTCTCTTATCTATAAGTGATCATTTTGTATCAAAAGAAAATAACATTTTAATGTTTGCATGGAGGTACCAAGCTCTGTCTCTATTAAAAGTCCTGTTCAACTTCGTGGTGATTGGTTTCCTAGCACTGCATTGGTGCGTGCACTTCTTTGGCCTTGGAAACTGTGGAAAGCTGGTTAAATCAAATTGCAGAGTCCTGGTTAAGACAGAACAAAATAGTGCAGATATTTTTAAGGGCCACAATCTGAAAATTAATTTTAGTTAGATGATTTCCAAGATTCTATGCCAAAGCTGCACCTTCAAGGGGAGACTGTGCCCAAGAGTTTTTTGTTTGCTTGCTTTTTGAAACGTGCATCTTGCCAAAGAGGGTGTTTTGCCAGTTTGTGGCAGGAGAGCCTCTTGCAGTGCACGTTTACAAATCCGACTACTAACTGGACCAACGCGAGACCCTCTGCGTTGGTAGGGCCATCCTCCTCAGCCTTAGAGACCCACAAAGAAAAGATCACCCACCTCTGGATGAAAATATTGGAGATGCAACCCTCGAAATTACTCCCACCCAGACGTAGAGATTGCTGGGCATTTGAAAAGCCTTGTAGCCTTTGGTTATTTTTCAGTGGCTGGTCATCAATCAGGACCCGGAGTCTGAAAGAGGATAAAAGCCAAACAAGAGTGAGAAGGGCCAGGCGACAAGGTTCTCTACGTAAGGTTGGCTTACTGACCCAGACTCAATGTATTTTGCTTCAAATAATAGTTAAACTAGACTTAATTGTTAGGACTCTTAAACATTTTTTGTGTGTATTTCTTTTAAAAAATTCTTTAGTTTATTTACACACATTCCATGTCCATACCAAACATACATCTCTCTTCCCCTCTCCCTCTATCCCCTAGTAACCTCTAATCTACTTTCTTGTCTCAAAGACTTTGCTATTTCTAGACATCTCTTATAGACATTAGAAATATCTTACAGGTGACATCATACTATATTTGTCCTTATGTCTCTTGCTTATTTCTCTGAGCATAATGTTTTCAAGGTTCTCCCACATTGCAGCATGTCTCAGAACTTCATTCTTTCGTGTGGCTGAATAATATTTCATTGTGTGTATGTTTCACATTTTGTTTATCCATTATTTGTTGATGGACATTTGGTTTGTTTCCACTTTTTGGCTCTTGTGAATAACACTGCTATAAACATTGGTGTATAAGTATCTGTTTGAGACCCTGTTTTCAACTCTCTTTGTATATGTACCTAGAAGTGGAATTGCTGAGTCTTACAGTAATTCTATATTTAACTTTTTCAGGAACCGACATAGTGCTTTCCATAGTGGCTGCACCATTTTACATCCCCACCAACAATGCACTAGAGTTCCAAGTTCTCCACATCCTTTCCAAGTCTTATTTTCTGTTTTTTTTTTTTTGTTGTCGTTTTTTTTTTAATAACAGCTATCCTTATGGGTGTGAAGTGGTATCTCATTGTGGTTTTCATTTGCATTTCCCTAACAGTTAATTAATGATGTTGAGCAGCTTTTCTTATACTTATTGACCATTTGTATATATCTTTTGGAAAAATGTCTATTCAAGTCCTTTGCCCATTTTTTAATTGGGTTTCTTTTTGTTGTTGCATTATAAAAGTCCTTTATATATTCTAAATATTAAGCCCTTATCTGATATGTAGTTTGCAAGTATTTTCTTTCTTTTCATTGGTTGCCTTGTCATTTTCTGGATAATGTCCTTTGATGTACAAAAATTTGACTTCATTAAAATTAAAAAATTATCTATTGTTTCTTTTGTTGCTCATGTTTTTTGTGTCATATCTTGGAATCCATGACCAAATTCCAGGTCATAAAGATTTGCCCCTATGTTAACATCTATAAATTTTATAGTTTTAGCTCTTATATTTGGACGCTTGATCCATTTTGAGCTAATTTTTGTATAGATGGTATGAGGTAAGGGTTTAGTTTCATTTTCTGCATGTGGATATCCAGTTTTCCCAACACCATTTGTTGAAGAAACCGTTCTTTCCCCATTGCATCTATTTATTACCCTTGTTGAAAATCAACTGGCATTTCATACCTATTAGAATGATCACTATTTAAAAAAACAGCAAACTACAAGTGTTTGCGAGGCTGTGAAAATAGGAACACTGATTCACTGTTGGTGGGATGTAGAATGGTGCAGCTGCTGTGGAAGACTGGTGGTTCCTAAGGAAGTTAAATATAGATCTACCACATGATCTGGCACTCCCACTACTAGGTATATACTCAGAACTGAAAGCAACACAAATATTTACACACCGATGTTCATAACGGCATTATTCACTGTTGCCAAAGACGAAACAACCCAGCTATCCATCAACCGATGAATGGATAAACAAATTGTGGTACACACATACAACGAAATATTATTCAGCTGTAAGAAGAAATAAAGTCGTGAATCATACAACAACATGGATGATCCTTGAGGACACGATGTTGAGTGAAGCAAGTCAGACACAAAAGGAAAAATAGTGTATGATATCACTAATATGAACTAAAAATAATGAGTAAACTGATAGAGTTAATTGCTAGAATATAGATAACCAGAAAATAAAACAAGGATAGAGCATGGGATGCTGAGGCTTAATATATGCAGAATTTGTAATAAGGTTGATTGTAAATGCTTGGAAATGGATAGAGGTGATGTAGCATATTATAGTGATTGTAATTAGCAGCGCTAATTTATGGGCATGATAGTAGTTGAAAGGAAAGTTTAAGGTCATGTATGTCACCAGAAGGAATGCTAAAGGATGAAACATGGGACTGTATCACATAGTGAACCCTCTTGTGGACAATGAGTGTGGTTAATAGAACAAACTTAAGAATGTTTTTCCATGAAATAGAACAAATGTATGTTAATACTACAAGATGTTAATAAGAGGGCGATACATGGGCAAAAGTACACCAAAAGCGAACTATGGGCTATAGGGAATAGTATACATTAATATTTTTCCATCAATTGTAAAAAAAAAAAAAAAAGAATTATGTGAAGCGAAAGAAACCAGACAAAAAGTACCACATATTGTTTGATTCCATTGTTCGATTCCATACAAAATGTAAATATAAATAAATCTAGAGAGATGGAATTGAATTAGTGGCTATGTGTATGGCAGGGGAAGGATAAAGGGATTGAGCGGTGACTGCTAAGGGTATGGGGGTTTTTCTTTTTGGAGTAATGAAAAAGCTCTAATTTTGACTGCAGTGATGAATGCACAACTTTGTGATTATACCAAATGCCACTGAATGTACACTTCAGAGAGATTGTATGGTTTGTGAATATGTTTTCATAAAATTGCTTTTTAAAAAAATCAGTTGGCCATAGATCTGTGGATCTATTTCTGGACTTACAATTCTGTTCCATGGGTTTATATGTCTAACTTTATGCCAGTACCACACTGTTTTGATTACTGTAGCTTTGTAATACAATTTGAGTTTGGGAGATGTGAGTTCCTCTAACTTTGTTCCTCTTTTTGCATATAAAGTTTTTATATATATATAAAATGCATATATCCCAAGTGTACAGCTCTGTGAATTTTCACACTGTAAATTTACCTACACACAGCCAGATAAAGATGCAGAACATCCCAGGATCCCAGACTCTCCCTGGGGCTCCCTTTCAGTCTCTAGCCTTCCGCCCCCTCTGAGAGTAACCGCTATCCTGAATTCTGATAATATAGGTTAATTTTGCCTGTTTTTGAACTTTGTACAAATGAAGTCATAGCAGATGAACTCTTATGTGTGAATTCTTTCACTTAACGTTACGTTTGTGAGGCTCATATGTGATATTACATATAGTTGTACATCTCTCATTATCATTCTCCATAGTATTCCATTTTGAATGTCATAATTTATTTATCCACCCATTTTATTTTTTTAATGAGGAAATTGATACAGAACAAGGAAGAAGGTCAAGACATACTAGTAAAATAGTGTCAGAATCAAGGACAAACCCCATTAAACTGAACAAAGTAAAACTCTTATAGCTCTGGAAGAAGTACCATTCCACTCACCCAGAGTTGTCACTTATCACAGATACATAATGCAGTAAACCATCCATGTACATCTGAGGAGATCTAAAAATTGGGCTGCTGCTATCCCTGGTGCTCAGCTCAATATGACCATCTTCCAGAGTGACCTGCAGGCTACTTGTCTGAAATCATCAAAGAACATACCCATCAACATAATTAATTTGCATGTAAGGATTATGAATGTATCAACACATGATTTTTTTTGGTCAAAACTAAGCATAAAACGGTCAGGCTGTTTTCACCTAAGTATTTTGACTTTGTTTTTTGATCTAAAGATTACTTTTTGAATATTTTGACTTTGTGGTTACGAATATAAAACTTTCATGAAAATTATTTCAACACAGATCAATTTTTCAAAAGCATTTTCTGGACCTACATTCATTAAGCCAATTAAATTTCTTGGCCACCTATACAGAGCAATTAAACCATTTCCAAAAGTTTTCTATTTTCACTTTTATTTTACTGAAGTTATTTTTATCAGGATCATCAATCATTTTCTAAATAAATTTTACAATAAAGACTTGATTTATCAATTGATTTTTTTCAAATGAAATTATAACAATGAGATTTTCTCATCAGTCACTGTGAATTTTATCTTGTAGTCAATATTTCTGCGAAGTTCAATTTTCTACATGAAACTCGACAGATCTAAATTTTGGCAAGATGATTTCATTCTTTCTGTCAATTCTTAGTAAAAAATATGTTTAATTTTAGCAGTTGTGATTTAAATATTATTGATTTTATTTTCTACCAAGTCCAATTTTTGCAGTTTTCAACAAGACATGATTCTTCAATGAGCTTTGAGTCTAAAAGAATTTTCGCAGTTTGTGGTTATAGCCATTGTTGGCTTTATTTTGTGTTGTTTTTTTCTCCCCCAGCAGTCCTCATTATGAAATGGAAAAAAGAATGCTCATTTATATGTATTTCTTAGCTAATCCATTATGAAATGGAAGGCAAAGCTCCCTAGGATATTTTTAGGATTTTTCCATTATCCAGGATTGATCTATTCTATTGCTAACCCAATTATTCTGTATGCTTTTGATCATTTTAGGTATTGTGTACTAACTGTCCCTGCCTTTGGCAGAAGAAACAAGTGCTGGGTATCAAAAGAGCTAGGTCAAAACATCCTACTCTGATGGAAAGCCACCCCCACAATCTAAATATCGGCACGTGATTCTTCAGAGCCATTTGAAAAAAAGATCTATAAGGGCTGATGACCAAAGACATCAAGACAGGAGAAGCCTTCCTAATTCCATAGCCACAGAGCTAGCTACCATCCATTCTTTCAAGTCCTAGATGTCTGCTGTGCTCAGCAATCCAGAAGAAACACATCTAAGAAGGACAATATTCTCTTCTACTGTGAAGTTCCACTCATTCCGTAAGGGGAATCCCACAACTACATGTAAGTGCTAAGTGACTTCTGTGACAACATAACCACACTAGCTAAATCCTTGGCTGAAGAGGATTTTTGAGGCTTGGTTCTACATGAGGAATGGGCAAAGGACTTTCTGTTACAGTCTCTGTTCCTCAAATGTAAATGTAGTCCAACTACCTGCTGCAGCAAAAAAAAAAGAAAAAGAAATAAAAGAGGAATCTGAAGAGGTATCTTTTGTATAACTAAAAAGGGAAAAAGGAATAGCAGGGATCCATTCTAAATTTTGTGGCTTGGATCTAAAATCTTAAGCTACGTTATTATTTATACAACTTGTAATTCATCTTAGCTCTTATCAAGTATACCTAAAAAGTATGAAAATGGGTCCAGAAATATATACAAATTCAATTCTGTAAATCATAATGTCCCTTAGAAACCTAATTTCTTTTAGGTCCTACCCTAGGGTAGGAATCAACTTCCATGGTTGAAATACACAATAGCATTTACTGTATGATGATAGATAAAATGCCCTGCTGATTTACTTTCAAAATCTCTCTGTTGTTTATGACATCAGACTTTGAATCAGTTTAAATCTGATTCAATATTAATGCAATATTTCATACCCGTGTTTGATGATTTAATAATATGCCACTGGGTTGAAAGGTCTGAAACCCAAATGAGGCCTGAAAGTTGTCAGGTACTGGGTAGCCCAAATTGGTGAAACTCAATTGTCCTCCTCTGGAGAATGAGGCAGACCGCACAAGCTGAAATGCAAACATGGAATAAATTATTGGCATTTTATCATTTCATGACTGAAATACAGTATCTCACCCTTTATCAACCCACCTTAACTGACCAATGTGATTTATGTAGCCTCAGAAAGAAAGAAAATTTGTTTTACCGCATGATAATTTAGCAACCACTTGTAAATTTTTGTGTATAGTTGGTATTGCAACTTTCCAACAAAGTTAGTGTGCAAACCTGAAGAGGTTCTGTACCTTGTAAGGATGTGGGAAGTGTGTATCAGCCAATTCCCTCTAACACTGCTACCAGAAAAAAGTCCAAAAGTGATGTGTCATAGAATCTGGATGCACTTCTATGCAAGGTTTTGAATTCTGCAGCGAGTTCAAGGATAACTCTTCACTTACTTTCCAGTCTTCTGAGCACTTCTTCGTCACTCCCACAGTGTCATTCAACCTAACGACACCACTAGTTTTCTTCAGATTTTTCATGCAGCCTCGGAAAGCAGGTGTAGAAATGTTAAACCTGATTTGGGATACAAAAAAGGAAGAGATGTATTATGCCAGGACTTTCTGAGAATCAGAACTGAAACCCTGCACTATCTACCACATATTTTGTGGTTATTACTTTTCATGGGATTCAAATAGTTCTTTCACAGTGGGTGGATGTTATGTAATCTACTTAATTTTATGATGCTGGGAAAATCTACTTCCTTTCCTTGTGATTCTGTATGATTTCTAGCTTTAAAAAAATGCAGACAATAATGTTGAAAGATTACCCAAGAATGATAAGTATCCCAAAAAGATTCAGAGATACAGAAGATACACAATGTCTAGAATTACTCCCTCTCCGTCCTCGGAGTTTTAGTAGTATGTGATAAAAAGGAAGGATAACTAATAATTTACTAGAGCCAGGAATGTTCTAGAAAATTTTTACTCCTTTTTTTCTTGTCCAGTTTTCAGTTAGCCACTGTAAACTTGTTACTTTGGGGTCAATTCAATTATGAAAAATGTGGCCTGGCATTTAATAACTGCCGAGCTGAAATAAAGGAAAGCATAGGGACAATGCGGGTATTGTCTGGGTTCAAATGCTGTATCCACCACCCCCTAACCGTGCTTCACTCAGGAGGTGCTGGCCAGTGTTTCTGAGAGGCCAGACAGTGCAGCCTGCGAGCTGTGGGCTCTCGATCCAGGCAGCCGGTGTTCAAGTCCCGTGCTGCTACTTGAGGGCAGGATGACCTTGAGCAGGCTTCTTGACTTGTTGGCACCTCTTTCCTTGTTTATACAAGTGGGATATATTAATCTCTGCCATAGGGTTGTTGTGAGTTTAAATTAGTTAGCACGTATAATACACTCCACTGGAGCTTCATACAGGGGGACGTCTTGGTGTGAGAGGGGGGTAGTGCCTAACCTATATTTTCTAAAGCGGCTCTTCCTGTGTGGCCGCCCTGGCATTTGCCCTTGGACTTGACTTCTGGATCAGTCTGGAGCTGAATTCACTTAAAGCATTAACACACACCAAGTGACTGAAGTCCAGGCAAATATTTGGGTTTCTTAAACAAATGATGTGCTAAGAAAAACCCAAAGCTGATTTCATTATAAATCCCTTAGATAGCTTCCTTCTCTAAATGAAAAGGCGTCTGCATTCATTTTTATTCAACTCATTATAAATACTTGAGCTACATGTAATGTGCATAACATTAAATTTCATTAAAAGGAGAAAGAAGAAATTAATCCTCACTGGCATTGCAGCACGAGTTAATTATTTTATAAAGATGGCTTCTTTTTTTTTTTTTTTGCCTCAGAATAGGAGGAAAGATCATTTTAATTCCTGGAGCTGGCCTATTTATACATATTTTTAGATCTCTTCTCTCTTGGATTTCAACACATTTTAACCCAAATTAACATTCTCTCCTGTCCTTCCCATTAAAGCACGAAGGAAGAGGAAGGTGGTGGAGAAGAAGAGGGGGAAAGAGAGGCTGCTAAGATACAGCGGCATCTGTTTTGTGCAAGGCACTGTTCGGCATCTTATTCCAGCATCACAATAACCTCTGGAGAGATATTTTCTTCTCTAACATTTATTGAGCATGTGCCCATGTACAGATGTAGCAACTGAGGCTTGGGGAGGTTAAGGGATTTGCCCAAGGTCATACAGCCGGTAGGTGGCAGAGCTGGGGTCTAACCCAGCTCAGGGTGACCCTGAAGCCCCTGCCCTTTACACTTACACAGTTTGTATGCCCTCAGCACTTGTAAGTGGCCATGACTTCCTCCTACAGCAGAGATGCTAAGGTGGGAAGTTTATTTCCACTCTCCCTTGGGGGCTGGGGGTCTTTTCGCTGTGCTCATCTGAAGCCCAGAGGTCCCTGTTTACTCCAGGATACAGGGTCT
Organism: Cabassous unicinctus; assembly: GCA_029593785.1. NCBI lineage: Eukaryota > Metazoa > Chordata > Mammalia > Cingulata > Chlamyphoridae > Cabassous > Cabassous unicinctus. The sequence goes on from JAQZBX010048463.1 coordinate 10,999, forward strand.
GGCGTCCTGGACATACTTGCTGGAGGAATGTGATTGTGTAGGGTGTAAGTTCCTGTACTAACGGGTTCCTACATGCTCTGGGCCAACTCCATCCACGTTGCTGCTTCTTTTATCAATGGGAGGAAGCCTGACTGGCTCCATGCCTGCTGCAGGCAGATGTCAGAGAGCAGCCAGAGCACACTTTCATCGTAAATTCAGTGTTGGGTACTTAGTAAATGTTCAATAGATCCTGGATGCCTTTTACCTTTCAAACCATTTTCATTTTTATGTTTTATTATTACACTCTGACACATGGTGCAGGTCCTAGTGGGTTTGAGACCCTCTGGCATTATGAGGGATGATTTGCGCTTCTCACAGGAAGCAGATGGGATTAACAGACTGTGATCTATGACTAGAATCTTTAACAAGTTATTCCAACATCTGGGTCCCCATTCCCAGAGTATACACTAAAGTGGGAGAGATTGAAGCCACTTTATGTAGAGGTTACACTAGCTTGCCATCTCCAAGGGCCTCCCATCTATTCCCAGGTCTAAACAGCTCCCTGCTTTGACAGAGTTGCCTGGCTGCCCCTACAAAGCTCAGCTATGGGTTATGGGTAGAACTCTTCAATACCCACCCTGCCCCAGGGAGCCATGTCAGAGGGGGTTTCAGGACTCTCTGGACTATTAAGGACTTCACCAAAGGGATGAAGCAGGGCCAGGAATGTCTGAGTATTCCTTAGCATTTTACTTATGAGGAGTAAAAGGACAGTGAAGTCTTTTGACTGGTCTCTATCTCCTGCACTTTCCATGTTCTTGTGATTTTTAAAAAAATAAATCAAAATATAAACTTGCCCAGAAAAAGGAAGCAGTCCCTGGTTTGGAAGATCCTAAGACAGATCACTAGGAAAGTTTTATGTGTGTATCTATATACATAGACATGCATATGTGTATCTATAGATGCATTTCTTTCACGAATAGAGATGAAAAGGCAAAGGAAGGTTGAGCGCTGACTTAACCCGAGGGCACAGAGCTGTTTTGTGGCTGAGCCAAAACTAGAACCTGCTTCTTCTGATTCTCCCCAACTACCCTCTTGTAGTAAACCCTGCTTGAGTGGCATTCACACTGCTCTAGATGGATCTGGAGCTAACAGCATTCATACACAAACCACTAACCAATGGCTTCCTTATTGCCTCTGCTTGAGAATCCCTGTCTGCTCTGGGTGAGCCCACCTGCCTCCATCACTTCCATGACCAGGGTGCCCAGCCTTGCTCACCCTGTTCTCTAGCCTGGCTTCTCTCAGAGGTCCAGGTCATCACGTCCAACAGCTTCTGGGCCTCTCTACCTGCCCCTTTCAGGCTCCTGGCACTCAGCCAGTCTCAAGCTGAACTCATCATCCTGCCCCAGCCTGCTCCTTGGCTGGTGTCCTCCTTCTGTCCAAGTGCTAACACCATGGACCAGGTAATATCTTTGACCACTTTTTCTCCTTTCCACTCCAAACTCAAACAAGCATCCTGTACTGCCCATCTGGCATCCCAAATGCCCTTTGAATCCACTCCCATTCTTCATCTCCCTGCCATTTCCTGGGTCAGGCCCCCCTCACCACTTACTTCTGTGAACTCAGTCATCTTCTAACCACTCTACCTGCTTCTCCCCTCTTCCCTTCATCTTGCCCTAGAGCAAGCTGCTGAAAACCCAGTGTGATCATGCCCTTTCTCTGCTTAAATCCCTCTCCTGGCTTTCGAGCTCCTCTGAGGCCTGGCTCCTGCTCCCAGGCCAGCCCCATGTCCTATCACTGTCCTGCTGCACAGCACACTACAGTTCTTTGACAGTTTCATACTTACTAGCTCTTGGCTTTCCCATGTTGACTGCTGGCATCTTTCAAGTCCTAGCGAGAGCCCACTTTCCTGATGCCCCCGGGCTGGATTAGACTGCCCCCTCCCGGGCTCCCTCGGTACCATGCCCGGAGCCTCTCCTCCCACAGTGCGTGTCACACTCCACTTAGTGTCTGCCTCTCTCCAGCCACACTTTAGGCTCTGCGGGGACAGGGCTGATCTGCCCTGTCCTCCCAGCACCTGTCACACTGCCTGATGTACATTCCGCACTCGTGAATACTTGTGTAATGAACAAAGACGGGACAATCTGCTTAAATTACTAAATTATTAAATCTAGCTTAAATTACTTAATTTTACTACACTTAATTGACTAAAACAAGGTTATTGACCTTGTTTTATTACTGACCAGTTGAATTATCAGTAAACATTGACAAGGTCATTTCACCTCTTTGGCTCTCATTTTCTTTATCTGTAAAATGTAAAGACACTCATTACCAAACTTTATTAATATGCTGAGCTTTCCCACCTCTATATTTGACTAAGGGGACATTTCTGACCTGACAACATTAAACAGAGATGAGTGCCATGTACTAAGAGATAGAGCCCAAAGAATTCTTGGAAAAAGAGTTACCTTTGCACAACACCTTATAAATCACACCTAGTACTCCTTCTAAGTGATTTATGAAGTATAAAGTGTTCCCTAGTTTCAAATCTCATAGAAGAGTAACATAATTAGATATTCTGGGAGGCATTCCTCCTCTTATCTCAGTCATGAGGCTAGACTAAGCCTTCCAGGGTATCTTTTTTTCACAAATTAGCATCAGCTATCTAAAAGGCTTTTTTTTTTTTTTTGAGGACACAAAAACATTTAACAAGATGTAAATGTTAGAAGGAAGATACCTTCCTGCAAAGGCCCCAGGGTCCCAGCCTCCTTTCTTCTGGTTGGTGGCACTTGTCAACACCAACGGTATTCCTTGTGGTTTCTTTTCTTTCAAGACTGACAACAGGATG